>DVQP01003211.1:0-11141 GCA_018231745.1 Danaus eresimus
TTTCAAAGCCTTACAATTTCTTTTGAATTGCCTTTGGAAAAACCTTAACATTAAATTTGAATTGCCTTTGGAAAAACCTTAACCTTAACATTCACTGTTCAAACAGTATATCGAAGTGTTCGATAAGAATTAAGAAAATAGTAAAAAGAATATGGTCCATACTATTTTTTCAAGTAGCAATAAAACAGTCTTTAAACAAATGTTTGGAAGTTTGCCATTAAGATTTCAACAATTTTGACGAAAGGAAAGTAAAATATTTTGTTTGAAATGATTGATTTGTCTCCTTAGAATCATAAAATATGATCAACATGTAGAATATAAGTATGTATGTTCAATAATTGCATTCAATACAAAAGGAATCTTTTAAATTGTTAGTTATTAAAGTTTTATGCAAAAACAAATGGGTGAGATTATCGGGATGTTTATAATTAATAGATAGATAGAATTTTCGTACTCTAGACCAGCTTATTGTAAAATCTGTTGTTTTTAATAAATTTTAATGTTTTTAAATACCTGAAGAGACCAATTTCTTACTTAACTAACACATTCTATACCCAGAAAATTTCTTTTTGGTGTCAAAATGTTCCGTAGCCAAAGGCCATGAGTAGTTCAGTTTCCGCTTTGGCTAAATATAACTTTAAATTTTTCCTCAAATGCTACAGTATTGTTATATTGACACAAAATATCATACAATTTCAACTTATGGGAGTTTAGTACAAGATAGAATTTTTAATAGTGCAACATTATAATGACATGTATTTGACAACTGCGCTGAGTAATTATTATTATTACAACAGTCAACCGAGTGTCTAATGGCCAAGCCTATATATCGGAGTTAAAAATTTACAGCAACATTTAACTATTATTTTTAAAAATTAGATATATTATATAAAAATGGTAGTCAAAGTATACATCAGTGGTATTTCCGGAAACAAGGAGGTATGTTTAATATTAGAAATTCCTGGGTCGTCTTGTTACGGTTCTAGACCTTTTTTCAGATCTGATTCATAGTAACATTTGTTTTGATCTTTTTACTTTACTATTTATAGGTAAAAAAGAGACAACAACGTGTATTAATGATATTAGATTCAAAAAACATTAAATATGAAATTATTGACATAACGGAACCTGGGCGAGAAGATGATAAAGATTTTATGCAAAACAATTCTAAGTCGAATGGAGGAACCGTCAGCGATCCCAACCCTCGCTCGCCACTCCCGCCGCAGCTCTTTAACGATGACGAATATTGTGGGGTAAGTGTTGCGCAGGATTTATAATTACTCAACTTACTATCATAACTAATCATAATAAACAAGATTCTGATACGGTCTTATCATATAATAGCGCAAGTGAAACTTTTATCAATAAACTAATATACTAAGTAAAATTATAATTGCAAATCGTTAAAATATATCCTCAAAAAACCTTCTTTTATGCCAAAATGCACTTGAACAATTTTTATCATGGTGACAAAAGCTGTGATTCTTTAATATTTTCAAAATTATTATTGACATTACATAAAAAATAATATAATGTATACAAAACATATATTTCAGGATTATGATCAATTTGATTTGGCAAATGAAGTTGATACTTTGGAACAGTTTTTAAAAGTTGAAGTTCCAGCAGAAATAGCACCAGCACAAGAAAAGGTACTGAAATAATGACTAAGTAATGTATTTATTATATGAGAATAATATGTTTGGGTTTTGTTCTCTTTGACATTAATGTTTGTACTGTTTTGCAGACTAATGCTGTAAATGGAGTGATCCAACAAAATGATGATCAAAATGAATCAAAAGATGAGGAACCGAAGGTAAATTTGACTGCGGAATCTACTACACAGCTGGCTGATGCTGATAATAGCAGTAATGATGTAGTTGAAGAAAATTCAGTAGAGAACAAAACAATAGATAAGGAACTGTCTCCAGTTAGACAACAATCTCAAGAGAAACCTGTCGAAGAGACTGAAAACGAATCTAAAGTAATCTCAAAAGAAAATACACCTGTAAAAGATGATGGTCTGAATGAAAACGGAGCAACAGCCTCCCGTGGGCAATCTGAAGAAAAGGAACAAGTTAATGAAAAAGATAATTTGTCTGAAGCACTTATTGAAAGTGAAAAAATGGCTGCCAGTGATTAGTGAAACCACTTTTTAAACACAGCTCAAATCACATATTTAGCACTAAGCTTGCACTGTTCATCATCATTGCCTTATTTATATGCATTAATCATATTTTGTGGCATTTTAACTAAGCCTATGTATATAATGCAATATATTTGTTGACAATTATTGTCAATTAAGTTACATGTTGCTATAAAGTGGCCTATATTCAGATGTTTATTAGAGATATGTCACATCCATCTCTAATTTAAGAGTCTATGAACATTTTTATCTCCTTTAAGGCATGTATTACTTTAAAGTATTAAAATGAATTTTATTAAGCATCAACATATTTAGAAAGAGTCAAATATTATTTTTTTGTTTGTTAATTGCTCATTAACCATGAAACTCAATGAAATGTTTTAACATGACATTAATATTAATGATAAACATAGACTTGTACAGTCTAAGGTGCTGATTTTATATTTTATACACTAGTGAGCTGATGAGCAATCTACTAAAATTATTTATTTACCTTTTTTTTTATTTATTAATCATAAATTTAAAAAAATAATCATGAGTTAAAGACATTTTTTACTAATATTTTTCTTGTCAATTCTATAAATGCTACACAATAATAGCTTTTATTTCAAGTATAATAAAGTAATGTAAATATGATGTGTACATGTTTAAAATTAACCATCCCCTTAGGTAGTTGACAATATTTTTTTTAATTTATTATAATATATGATAAAGTTGCTTAAGAAAACATTTTCAGGGAAAGTACATGAGTTCAAGTAAAACTTTACATCCTTTAAATTTTTGTTATAAAATAAAAGTGTATGCAGAAGTATTACATAACAAACAATGAACTCTGTTTGAATTCATTTTATTCAATGAAATGATTACTGAATTAAATTGATAACTTCATTGCAGCAACTGATGAGAATCTCTATAATACAGAGATTATGGAATTTCTAGAAGTATATTTCATATAAAGGTCGTATTACCTGCAATATTATCAGTTATGCATTCTATATCTCTGTAGTGTTGTGAAATGTACAGAAAATATATGCAAGATTTTACCTTGCTATAGAACTTTGAAAGTTTTCCTATCATTGAAAATAGATACTAAGTTTGTTTCTTAAATATATATTAGCAAAACAGCAATTGCATATTAAAAGTATATGCGACAAAATTTGGAATTGAAAAGGTGTTTATAAGTTTTAAGAGATTATTACCCGAGGAACCTTGGTAGGTCATGTTTCTTACTGATAAGAGACCATTTTTCAAATAATTTTGTTAACCTTGAAGGACTTACGTAGTAACACGTCGCTGGGATTAATTATCAGCTTGATGACACTATTTATATCTGTGCCTTGAAATGTTCCACTCTTTTCTCGTTGATATATTGAACACTTGTATCATAAAAAATACTTATATAAAAGATTCGACCTGTTGGTGAATATCAACAGGTTTCATTAATTAGTGACGCAAAAAAAATAGTCTACCTCCGCCCTAGTAAGCTGCTTATAATTCATTAGCTTTTTCTTTTTAATATTTTAGGCCCTTTGTCTTATGGCAGACGTGATAACTACTCGGTCAAACAAATTAAAAGACAAAACATAAAATGTTTTAAGCGTATTATTTATATTATGGTTACCTTGAGCAAATAAACATTTTTATTAATTTTTTTTCTACACATTTAATTAAATTTAAATATGGAATAACATGTTATAAAATTTATAAAGTAAATGTAAACGCTTAGGTAACTAGACCTACATAACTCCTAATGGTTTGGTGATGAGGAGGTCTGTCATATATGGTTCAGATATTCTTCTTGATGGCCGGTGAGGGTGGTTTGCTGAAATCCCTGAAGAGGGCGTCGTTGGTGAGCTCAGCCATTTTCCCATGTCGTAGATCGGCCTCGGGCAGGTCGTGGCCGGCTTGGACGTTCTTGTCTAGTGTGGCGAGCCTCTGGCGCGAGTTTTTGTACTCCTCCATGATGCTGATGTTCCGTTTGATGCCGTCCACGAGCCTCACCATCGAGTACTCTCCCATAGCGGCCCCCTCCTGTAGCTTGCTCCCCGCGACCCTGGCCACAGACGACGCTTTAACATCCAATACCAGCTGCACCAGCCATTGTTTGAGGTTGATCACGATCTCCATCGGCCCTTCGTACTCGTTAGGAACGATGCCGTCCACTTCGGACTCGAAGAACGACAGCAGCGGGAACCATATTCTAGTTCTGCGACAAATATTGACATTCAGTAAACACAATGGGACTTTGAACCAAAAAACAGGTTTCCCGAGATAAATTTATCACAATGTTACGCATAAATATCATATTACGATTATAATGTGCGTCTTAAATATTATCAATCGTATTATGTATGTGGGAAACTGATAAAATCGGAATATTTAGCAAAAAATGCACATATAAATTGCTTTATAATATTTTTACGATATTTTTATTACCTGGAAGAGTCGGATTGCATCAAAGCTTGGTTGTTTGAGAGCGTGTGGTAGTAAAGGAAGAGTCTCGACGTAATGTAGAAGGCTATGAACACGTCTATCGAGTAGTGTTCATGAGCCGCCAGAATAAAAAAGATACCGAACATGTTCATTACCCATGTCAGTATGTGAAGGAGGTACAGACTACGGGATGTGTCTGAAACAAAAGACGTTTCACATTCAGTAAGATACTTACATAGGCCGAAAATGCATGTAAAAAAAAATGCATCTTGTATGAATATGCACAATGTGTAACTGTTTGTTTATTTGGTCTTTGTTTACGTCGACTGGTCTGACCCACGCCTTACGTCAACAGACGCGGAAGTTTATTTTACAGATATCGATAATTCTATCACATACCTACTAGATAAGTTAAATGTTTATATGTCATAGTGTCGACTAATGTCATAGTTTTTACATTTGTTATACTTTATACGCATTTCCCGTTATTTAATGATAACGTCCGTTCTCCTCTTGCCCCTTTGGTTGTGACAACTACAATTTAACTCAACAATAAACTCATAATACGCATATTTTATCAGGTTATTTTTATTGATACTAAAATTTTCAATTCCCTTTTAATAGGAAATTTCTAAAAAAGCTCACTATATTTTATATTAATCACGCGATGCTTAAACATCTTAACGGCGTTAGGGAACCAAAATTTAAAAAAAAATTGTAATTTTATTTACTTTTTTAACTTGTAATTTTGTGTTAAAATAATGTACATGCTCAGAATATATTTAAGGGCCGTGTAAAAGTCAATCATTTGTAACGCTATGTCAATATTTTCCTACGCCAAATCTTTAGCGATTTATTTCCAATGTTTCTTGAACCTTAAGGAAATATATAAACGACCTTTACGATCTTTGCAAACAGGAAGTAGGCAATAGAAATATTTAATGTGAAAATCAGTTGTTATGAAATATTCAAAAAATACATACGGAGATATTTCTTCGAATGACCTATTTCCTTCAAACATAAAAAAGATTATAAGTTAAATTAAATCTCATACTCTGGTCTAATATTCTTTGGAGTAGAACCAACTATTACACACAAGAAAATTAAAAGTTTATGGATGATGAAAAAGTATATTACATATTAAGTAAATAACAAAAATACGTTTAATAACTTTATTCATAAACAGACTGTTCTTTTCCTGTTTTTTTTTATCTCAACAAGGGCTTTCATTATTTACCGTTAAATATCAATGGTTCACAATTTTTGACTATCAATTGTGAAATATCCCTCGTACGAAGAAATATACATAAATACATACATATTTGTTAATTCTTGTTACCTGTAAACATCGTCTAGCTGGTTTTTTTTAAAGTATCAACTGTACGGATCATTTATTTTTAATATCAAAATGTATTAGACGACGAATATTTTGATTTAATGATCGGTTTTATGTATTTTATGTGATATTTCTGTCGTGTGACAACTTTATCTCGTAATAAAGCCATCATCATCATCATCAGTCTATTGGAGCCCACTGCGGAGTAAAGGTATCCTGTCTCATAGAGAAGTTTAGAGCATTAATCACCACGCTTGCTCAAGGCGGATTGGCGATTTAAAATTTACCTACTATAAATTCCTTCAGCTAAAGTAGACTCTAAACTCCTTCCTTTATTTTTAATACATAATAATTATGGCCAAAAGCAAAACTTTGTCTTATGGATTAATCAGCTATGAATTAAAATCTTTTATACGCATTTCGTTTTGTTCGTTGTGTTAGTTAAATATGTCTGCATCTCTTTACTAAAAAGAAATCCTTAACCCTATGAATCTACCCTTAGATGTTGCTACTTTATTTAACTATTAATAAAAAGTAGCCTTCTATTCATCAGATAACTGTGTATCTGCAGCACTGTTCAATTTACTTCAATCCAAGTTAAAAAAATGTTAAAAGTTCATTTTGGTATTTATCATATTTCGTGAAACGCTTATCGTACCATATTTAGGAGGTAAAAATATTTATTTCATTTTTAATGTTAATAGCTTCCGTAACGGTATGGTAATATTATTTATAAATTATATGAAATACGGTTTTATCACGTGAAAGAAACATTTGGTAACGTAGTTTTTTGTAAATCTTAAAATACACGCGGCCGCTACGTCTGTTGTAAAGCGAATGGTAAATTTAAAAATATTATACATATTACGATATTTTACTTGAACTTCTCTCCATTAATTGTTAAATACACTCTTCTGTATTTTCAACTACACATTCATTCTAATCATTATAAGAGGTAATATGGTATGTGTGTTGTAAAATTAGATTATTAAAGTCGTATTTTATACAATACATAATAAAAAATATTTTCATGTTCACCGTTGCATACACGAAGCAATAAAAATGAGTGTAATATCGCATGTGCACAGTGACACTCATCACTGGACTACCGAGTGACGCATAAAAGAACATTTTATTACAACAAATAACTTAGGGAAAAAAATCCGTATACAAAAAAATACCCGAGTTTTTTGTTAAACGATTGTGACGTTTTAAATAACTTTTCCTTGTTAAAATAAACACTAATTGATACTTAAGTAATAAAATATTGCAATAGGAAATTAAAAAAAGACATTTCATTATAATGGTTATCTTTAATATTATTTTAAGTTTTAGTCAGTTCTTAAAACTTACAAAGGTCAGTAACCTTACCACAAGTCTGCAGATTTTATTAACAGCTGGAAACGTTTTTTATTTAGTTTATCAATACAAACTCGTGAATAGTAAAAAGAATGCGATCAATATTCATATCGTAGCGTGTCCAAGCTGTGTTGGCAAAAATAGAAAGCGTCACTTAAACAATATATTAAATCATTTAATTCTGTAAGTGCATTAAATAACTCTTGCATTCGTTTCGTATACTCAAATGAGTTATATAAGAACCTTTGACTACCAGCAATAATGAAGCGTCCATTGACTAGAATAAATATATGACAAAGCGTCAAAAAGCACAGAAGAGAAAAGTAATAATATTTAATTTAAGGAGATTTTAGAAAAATACTGCTTGTAAAGAAAGCGAGTGAAAGTAAAATAAAACTTTTCAACTTCAATTTATATCACAGCAAGACAAAAACTATGGAACAGATTGGTATAATATTGTGAATGTTACTACAATGCTTCTTGTAACGGAATGCAAAGACATATGGGGAACCTTTTGTAAAAATGAATTCAGCGGAAAACGAAACCGAAGTGAATAATAATAATAATCTTCGGTATGTAATTCAGTGACGCAGTAATTATAAGAGCAATAAATTGTGTAGGTATGCGTATTCAATAAATATGTATAACAAATTACAAAGATGGCACTGTTTCAATTGTTTATAAACAATGTAAACAACATCGTATTTCATCGTAGTAAGCGCGATCACTTCTTGGTATGTTATGTAACAACAATATACTTGCACCGGACCAGTACATTTTTGATTACGATTTAACAAATGTCAATTGAATTTAAATGCCAAATATTCGAATCATTTCGGTTAATATTCTTGATAACATCTCCAGTAGTGATAACGACAAGGATTTATCAAATTTATTTTTGTGTCGGCGTAATGATTTCGTATATTTGATGTAACTTAAAAACTATCGCCCAAGGTCTGACAATCGTTCTTTACATCACTTACCCCTTTTATTCAAGTCACGCAATTTTACGACACATAGAACTATTGAAATGCGACCATATGATTTCCTTGCCTTACATTGTGCTTACGGTGTAATAGTATTCCGGACAAATATTTAAATATAATATTAAGATGGCAAATATTTATACTTACATTCGGTGATAAAAAAGTTTAGGAGCGTCAAGGCCACGGTGTGTCCTGAGAACATATAGTCCCCGCAAGTACGGACTCCGCGTACTGACATGCCAGCACCGCTCCAGATGTCGTAGGCTTGTCGCAGGCGGCGCCCCCAAACCGTGAGATCGTCAGCGGGAGGGTAAAACCGGGGCTCACATTTGAGATGTGATCCCGGCACAGACAGCGACGTAATCAACATAGTGAAACAACGCAACAGGAACACCGTACCAGCCAGCGCGAAAAATCTTCTTAGAATTATAAACCTATACAAAAAATTATAATACTGTTATTCATAAGTAAGGATAATCCAAAGTAAATGTGTCATCACAAAGACTTCTTTGTGAGTGTGTACCGGGAGTATAGACACAAAGGAAATTAACAACAAAGCTACATTACATTAGAAAATAATGAAACACTGGATGAATATGGATGAGAATATTGCAATATCTGTTAAGAGAATTGACAAAGAATTTAGCATTTCATTGCTTTGTTGAAAGCATTTTACTAAATTCATTGTTGATTAATCAAATTAAATCTATGCACATGGGGACATATACTAAAATATTTTTGATATAATGAATTTGAATACATGATGCTTCATTGGTTTTTACCTAAAGGATTTGCAGCCACAAATAGATAATTATGTGAGTCATTAGAAAATACAAAGTCCAATATTTTATTTTTAAATTTATAGCATGAATTTTAAAGAATGATAAAATTAATACTGAAGACAAATAAAAAAATCAACCAAACACAATGAACAGTTGACAAACATTACACTATCTTTATAGTAACATAATAAACAATGGTGGATGAAATGGTATTTGTCAATATTTCTTAATAACTTACCTATGTTTGTGGAAGAACAGAACAACTAGCCAGATGGCCATTAGGAATGAGCCAGTTATTTCACACATATCAAAAGCCCAAGGTATATGTGGTACATTATCTAGGAAGAGATCAGGCAGTGGGGGATATTTTTTCATGTCCGGAACTTTATCGTGGACAATCACCATTACTACTGCCGTCACCCATGTCACAAGAAACACATACCCTGTTAAAAAAAAAAAACAAATATATAGAAAAGAATACAACAAAAACATTGACCTAACTCAAACCTTTCTTTAAAAAACTAACCTTTGACAATTTAATAACAAATAATTTAATTAATATGTTTAATATTTACCTAATGCAATTGCAGTTTTCCACACTTCTGGCTTTAATTTGGAAGCTTTTACATCTGGTGTAAAATTTGAGATGCATTCTGTATTTCTTGCATACAGTTCATTTTGTAATTGATTATGGAGATTGTAGCTTAAATGTGATAAATTTGTTCCAACAAAATTAATATTTGTAGCAGGATTGTTTGATGTATGATCATCATATAGACCAAGTTCATACATTGCACTTCTATTATTTCTTTGTAATTTTTTCACTAACAGTATAAACCTTTTTCTTTCACCGAGTTTTAACTGATCAAATGGATAGTCATAGAAATCGCGATCGACAAAAGAAAGTAAACACTGTCCATCAATATCTTGAGTCTTGCAAATTTCAATTATGAGGCTTGATATTTTCTCTTTATGTAATAATTCTAAAACTTCTTTGTTGCTCCACTTAACGATACACATTTCCATTTTTCTATATTTATGTGTATACTTTTTAAAAGCGCCTAATGATACGTACGAATGATAACAGTTCACTTATTAATTTATCCTAATTTAAAAACTGTTTTATAAAATATAGTTTAAAAATTAAAAATTACATCTTCTCCTTCACCTCATTCTGTATTTTCTCATTTCTGTGGCTTAACTGCGTGTGCGAAAACTCGGTTTACTCGCGAGAATTTGATATTGATGCACATAAATTACACAATGTACAGTAATCTATACTACACTCTACATATATATATACTTTCGTATGACAAGTGACATGGAAATGTCAAAACTATTTGACTGACAGATGTGTCAGTTCCAAGTGAAGTTAAGAAAAATACTGAACCACAGACAATTTTTTTTTAATTTAGCCTTGATAGTGCTTAAGTGTCATTCCACCCATTGTTAGATGGCAATAAAGTTGTATATAGTAAACGTTCTTTCTTAGTACTAACCACTAACTATCTAACTTTGAAGATCACAAAATTTTAAATGGAAGTGTAAAAATAGACTCAAGCAAACCCTACCAATCCTTTGCTCTGCTCACTAATAAGGATTTTTGCAAGAATTAAATTATAAACTAAATACGTGAACTGCACCTACAATTTGCCATATCCTTTGTGCTAAGCTTTTCTAATTTTGAATTTTATGTTATAGGAATCATTTAAAAATATATATATTTTTAATGATAACAGCCTCTTAACATAGATGTAGACGGGAACTCCCTAAAGGCTAGAGCCATGATATTCGTGTAGTTGTAGATTATTCATATGCTGTAGGTTTTATACATTTTTTTTTGTCAATATTTTTTTCTCAAAATGATTATTCAGTCACATTTTATGCCATTAATCCCTAAATATTCGAAGAAGATACAACGTAATTGTACCTTTTTAGCATAATCTTGCTCGCTGTATCACGGAGTTTGTTTGAAAATTTTATAATAAAAAATGAAGAACGGTTTGTCTAAGTAATAGTTAATAATACATAGAAGTAAAACCAAAAAACAAACTTGATCATGTGAAATTTGATTATTTATTGATAATAATTTATTTTAA
>DVQP01003212.1:0-11141 GCA_018231745.1 Danaus eresimus
TTTTAAATTAATAAAAAAATCGCGTAGTAATCCGAAAAAATTTTTGAGTTTCATTCTCTCAACAAATATTGTGACATTGCGTATATCAAAATTTGAAATGTCTCATTTTGCCTAAATATTTTTTAGGCAGTACTGTCCAAAAGGAACTAAACTTCTCTACTTTCATTGTTTCCAAACTATTTTCTGTTCTAAATTTTTTATGTGAAATACACTGTAACAATATGTTTTATTTATGTATACGGATATGCTTTATTTTTGTTACTTTATTTTAGGATAAAGTAAAAAAAATGGATGAATGTCCAACTTAAGCTTTAAGGTTCAAGTGAATTTTTCATTCAGGTCTAAAAACACAAAAGTCTAATTAAGAAACTTTTAGTTTTCAGTAAGTGGAGCGACACTCAGAGTTTGTCGAATCGAGTTACACTAATTGTCCTAATGGGAGGTCGAACTGTTGAAAGTACTCTTTTTATGCCACTGCTTATATTAAGGTTATATCTTCAGTTGATATTTAAATACGTTTTAAGTACTACGAGGTTTTTATGGAATTTTGTTAGTGGCTATACTCTCTTGTTTTCTCATTAGGTTTACTTGGTTTCATTGTAATCTTAGTGCGTCATGCAACATAATTTGTTCAAAAAAACAAGTAAAACGGAGGAATTTTACTTTTAACTGGTATTTAAAAAAAAGTGACAGATGTAGTTTTCTATATATAACAAAATCGACATAAATATCTAGTAATATGAAATTTTTTTTGATAAAAATTTAAATTTAAATGATTGTCAGAATCGCCTCTTATAAATGCATTAATACGTCGATTTCAAAGATCATATGAGAAATGGCGCGCAAGTACCTTTTGATGGCGAGTGGCTACAAGTACATTTCAACAAACGAGCTATGCACCTGGGGTCGAGATGCGGTGCTTTGTTCCTATAATTACACCAGAATTTAATCATATAGAGAAACTAAGTAAGAAAGTTATTCAACTTTGCTGTGAGCGTTTATTTTAACTGTTTGAATTACTTATGTTTCAAGGTTTGGTTAAAATTAATTTACAGTTTTGTCAAGTACATTAGTATAGACACACATATTTTTTATTTATGATATTTGTTATTTAATCTTTTCTAGAAGAAGAGGTAAAATGCTCGTGATTAATTTTTTTTATCTAAATAAGATGAGCGTCATAAAATAGAAGACATAAGTTTTGTATCAACAAAATCACTTGTGTTTATCGAGCGCTAGATTTTTCTTTTATTAAGACTTTATAAACAATTGAGACATCAAATCTATAAATTATCACAAGATCCAAGGTAAGGAGCACTATGTATACTAGACACATCACCACCCATACGCCTTTAATGGGAGAAGCAATCGCTCCTGTCAAAGAAGTGACCCAAAGTAAACTCTGTTTGTCTAAGAAGATATAGAAAGACATTTTTTTTAAATTAAAATATGTGTGAGAGAGTGGAAATTGTCTAAATTGCAAATTACATAAGCTTACACGCTACCTCCTCACCTAAGTTATACTTTTTACACATCGGCATGGAATATAGCGTACACTAATAAAGTATGGAATTGTTTCCTACTCTCTAAGCTGCGCTACATTGTATGATTGCATTCAATGTAACCTACATTTCTCCATAAAACTGCATACAATTTAAAATTCAGAGCTTATATCCCGAGTAATCTTTGAAAAGCTTATTGCCTTTGCTTAGTGTTTTTGACATTTTGTAAAGCGTGAAAATAGCTTTCAACTTAGTTGCGCCATTTATAAAATAAACTGATGTTTACGCAGCGTGTTTTAACAGAAGTTAAAGAAGATAAGATAATTAAAAGTAAAGAATGTTTTCTGAACTTTGATTTATTTAAGTTTTCTTTTAACATTGTAATATTTTCAAACAAAAAAGATATATATATTAAAGGAAAATGTTTTGGAATACATATATAAATATTTATTAAAAACAAAACGAAATAACAGAGCTACATAACTTTACTCGTATAGCGTGGGTTCGTCTGGATTTGGTAAGACGCCAGCTGAGATAATGTCAATTTAGGAACAAGCGCTTAAAACAACTTAATATTATATAAATAAAATAAAAATAACATTCCAATACCTGACGTTGACAATGATATGTCAAAAGATAAATATCTAATGTGGTTTGGTTGTTGACTTAATGACATTTAGTTATGATGGAATTTAAATTAAACATCATTAACTTCATTAATGAAAATTAAAATTCATATATTTTAATTAACAAATTAAACTAATACAATAATACTGAAAAAATAAAAACACACGTTCACTTGGAAGCATTTATCTCGAACAATATGTTATCATAACTTTTTGTCAATGTAGAAATTCATGTCAGTTTATGTTTAATTAAAATTTTGTAAAAATTGTAATAATGTACGAATAATTGAATTCTGTGTGAAAATAATTGTCCCAGAAAAGCACAATGAAAACGAAAACTCTGCTCAATGAATTATCTTACGTCAGCCAAAAAGGTCAGTGTATTTCTTGTCCCGTTTCAACAATATTCTTTCTTCTACCTTTTTTTTGATTAAGTATTGTTGGTTGAAGTGAGTTTAAATTTTCTTTGATTATGATATGATTCGTTAACTTTCATTTATTTAAAACAATTTTTGACAAAAAAAAATTATAAATTAAGTTATGGAAGTTTCGTTAATATTTCAAATAAAAAAAAAACTCTGGAGATGATATTAATTTAAAAAAATATGTGACTGTAAGGTTTTACCTTAAAAATAACAAAGATAAATGCTATCATTATCTTTTATGTACGAATCAAAAATACTAAGTATATTAGCCACTCTTATTCCAAATAGTCCGACTGTTTCTAAAAAATCATTCAGTCTTCCTGTCGCCGACTGTGGTAATTAGACTCGGGTTTTTTATGTTTTTATTCCATAGGACCATAATTTGTCTGGCTTTATTCTATCTTTCAGTTACCGCTTTTATATCAGAGTCTGACATCAAATTAATTATTGTGTATAATATGAATAGTTTCGTCTTCTTTTGTGCTATCTTCACGTCACTTCAAAATAAAAATATATTCTTAATGAAAACAAGGACTTTATTTTTCATGAATACTGAATTGTTTTCCCTGTTTATATTTATAAATATCACAATGTTGTTTGATGGAATAAAGATTGAAATGAATAAGATATTAATAATATAGTTAATAATCTAATAAATAACATTTTATTATCTGACAATATTTTAACAGGTCTAAAGTTTGTAAATCTTAAATATTTAGGGATTACATTTTTTAATTCAATGCAAGACCAACACTGGCCATACACATAACAATCAATTAAAACACTTGCATCGTTTCGTTATGATTTAGAAACACAGCAAAGAGCTCTCAACTTAATTTTGATATTTGTACTTAGGATGAAGTCTTCAAATTATATTTCCATCAACGAAAACAACTTCTTTAACGTATTTCTAAAATACTGTTTGTGATGAGGATACTTTGAGGCTTTAAAACTCGTTTATAGTAGATCAGTTGAAAATTACTATGGAAGTTGGAAAAGGTTAAATGGCGTTTGATATCACAGTGTGCGGTTATGCGTCGTGGTTTCGATGTAGTTAAGTGTCGGTGATTAACTGCCGCTTGTAATGCTGAGAATAACATTTCAGCTCGATGCTAATGTTTTTGTGTTGTTGGCGTATTGTTTAACATGCTAATTTTGGTTTTGCTTGTGTTTATAGACAGGCACTGTTGAAATGCTTAGATTACTCTAAATAACAGTTACTGTAAATAATGGTTAAGCATTTTTATAAGATTTTGTTCTGGATAGACTAAGGATTCTTTGCTGTTAGTTTTTTTGATACTTCAATCAAGTTTAATCCTCTTTAGTGGTAATGATACCATACTTAACAATTACATAATGTCTTGTTACATAAACCGAAACCATAGTTATTGATTATAGGATGTATATTTAGAAGCTAATGTCTTATCGTCTACCGCCTGATAACCTAGTCAGAAGTTAGTCATTGGTCACCTAGGTATTTAAGACGCTACACAATTAGTCAGAATTATTTAAGCTTCAATATTTGATTAGCCAGGTTATTGTAAAATAGACTATTGTTGTATTATTATATTAAGTGAAATTAAGTAAAATACATTGAAATGACGTGGTTAGACATGAAGATATGAATAAGGAGAGCATATTTGATTCTATGTTTCAATAGTCTAAATAAAATGAAATATACTTAATATTCCATATTTTATAAATGACTTGGAATTGTCATCTCAATAAAATACAGTTTCACATAATTTAAACAAGTAAATAAAATGAAATGTCAAATTGATTTATGTATATCCGGTTCGTTGTATAGTCTATGTAATTGATAAACATCGTGACCGTATTGTGTAATTAAATATCCTACCGTGTTGAAATAATATTATATGGTCACGAATATTATGCAAGTTTTAATAATAACTAGCTTTTGGTATGGTTTATCATTCCGGAAAACGGGTTATGGGTTAATGCAAGTCCGTCTCGCATACCAAATACTCCGAACCTAAATGCATATAAAGCGGTCGACATTAAGTCCATACAGAAAGACTAAGGAAGATTATGATAGTGAGATTGAATAAGAAAATTTAAAAACCTGAAAACAACGTTGTATAAAATAAGGATGTGACTTGCTGTCGTCTTTACCGAAAGAAACTAAACTAAGAGAATAATGTTACTTTTATTTGTGAAATATGTGATTACAAAATAAAGAAACTATGATAAAAATAATAATTAAAATATTTAAATGAAGAAAAATAGATTATTGAGAAATTTAAAAACATATTTTTTCGGATTAGATACTCGCATATAAAATAATAAAAACTGTTTAAAAACAGTAAAATATACTGTAATATCATATTAAAGCTAATTTAAAAGTTTGTTGATCTATAATGTTGTTAACTTATCATTGGATAATACAGAGTTATATGGCAATGAAAACCAAAGAATTGTGCAATAAATAGGTCGTAGCTTTCAGTGAATTAAACCGTAGCGGACAATTTTATAAGAATATTTTAAAGTTGCATTTTATCCGTCACAATGGTCTCTCCAAGAGAATATAAGATGCCAATCTTGAATGTTGCTTTTTCATCTTACATTCCAAAATTTTTCTTGGTTATACAATATTTTTATGATTTCCCCTTAGATGCATTTATGCAGTTGTGAACATTAAGAGCGTATTTTGAACCTTCTTAAGATACAGACGTCTTTTAGTAATGACTTTTAGAGAATGTCATAACTATGATGCTTTTTTATTATGACTCTTAAATTTTGAATTTTTGTGAAAATTCTATGTAACCACGGAATTTTTTAAAGTATTTTTAGTGTATTTGTATAACTAAGATTAAATTCATGGCTGCTCAAAAACTGTAATTTCTTATCACTATTAAAATGTATAAACTGGGCCATAAAAAATCTTATAATTTTTAAACATAAATATATTTTCTTTTAAATGAAACTAATATTTTTGGGTATATACTATGCGTGCTTTATTTTTGTAACAACCTTGCTGAAAACGTTTTTTACCAAAATCAAGCACGCATAGTATATCAGAAATGTATTTGTTTCATTTAAATGAATAAAACTCGCGAAAGTCTAGCATCATTAATATATTTTCTAATAAAAGTACCTTATAATAAATTAACACTTATTGCTTCACATTATCGTTTGTAATAATAAGTGGTCGGAGCCCTTGTAAGTCCAATGTGCTTGCGTTAGGAGACCCTTTTAAATCGTTATTTGTTGACTTAGACATTACAATTGTGAGTAATATACATATAATAAATAAAATATATATTGAACAGTGCTATACAAGTACGAGTATTTAAGATATGATAAAGATTACTTACGACTAGATACGTTTGACGAGATGAGATATAGAAATACTTCAATAAATGAGAGAGGAAGTATTTAATAAACGCTATATATTTTTATCTATATCTACAAACATCCGCATAAGAACTGTAAATATGAATACGATCCAATTACATTCTTCAATGTGCTGATAGAAAAAGTTCCAAAGGTTTACTCCGGGAAAGATATTAGTTTACCGGAGGTCTCCCAAATAAACTAGTTGGAGACTGCGCCGAGTTTTATCAAATTTATTCCGACTATTAGAGCGAAGAAACCCGGTATTCTTTGTGAAAAAAGTTTCCTTTTATCATCCGGTCCTTTCGGAATACAATGAGGTAATGGAGTAATGAAGGCAACTTTCGAGTATGTTTTTGCGTTTAGCTGAAACTGTTCTTGAAACTTTGATGGTATTTGCGGTTAATGTTAAATTGGTCAAGATCATATATTAACATTTATATAGCATATGATATGATCCCAATTTGTGTACACTTATATCCAGTTATTTGTTTCACTTTGATAAGCATACGCTTTGATGTTCTGTCTTTTCATATTAACTTTGGATTATTATTAATTATATTATAATACGTAACTCTACAATTTTTTCAAATACATGTTAATTGTATACTATCTAAATTTGCGTCCAAATTTCAAGCGATTTTGATAAAGTTTGTTTAATTTTCCGATGTATAAAGTTTTAGTAACTACATTTTTTTTATATTTTACAACGTGTTCTACCTATAATATAATAACGAGGAAATGAGATAATTTATTTGTGTGAATAAAATTTACATGAAATGCTTTTGAACTCTAATTACGTTTTTCTTTCTAATAAAATAAAATATTTTATTCGAACAAATGTATTTCACAATTTACTAAATCAAAGCATTGACAAATTTTCGATACGGCTCTCAATTTATACTAACAGATAAAGCCTTATTCAAATCCTTGGAGATATTCCTTTAGGCAATTAGGTAAGCGCAGTGACGTAGTCACAAGTTAAGGGATTTGGCGGATTTTAAATATTACCAGGATGAGTCACGATGCTCATATCTCCGTGAAGAAATGTACAATGATATAAGTTATAATAATTTACATCAACAATTTGTCCGTCAATACATATTGAAAAAATAACAAATTAAAATATTATTTTTTTTTATTTTTTATAACAATTTCATAAACACAATACGTAATAAAATCTTTGCTTAAAAATAAATAAGAGAACATATATTCCTTACACAAAATCTCTTTGATCTTATAATTTGTACTCACCAAACGCTAGCCAACAAATTGCGTAATATCCAAATTAGATTTGTCTTTAACCCCTTGGGGGCTTATAATCTGCACAAAGCTAAGTCCAAAATCTGATGTCAGCTGAATCTATACGCTCTCATGGATCCAACATTCATTAAACGGATTACAAATCCGATTCAGAGATGACATTTGATTCATTATAATATCAATATAAAAGTATAAAAAATCGTTTCAATAATACATTACCAATATATTTCCAAATCTTCACGTCGTCGTGGTTAACAATCATCTTAGTTTTTTCAGAGTATATAAAATTTTCATGAGAAAAGTATTCTAGGTAACTTATTTTATCATTTGTAACATCAGTGAAGATTTATAACCGATGGCAGTTGGCCGAAGCGGTCTACTTGGTTCGTTGCCTCAGGATTGACGGATCCGTGGATTTATTTCTCACGGTTACTATATTTGCATGATGAAGCCGTTTGCTCTGGAAAAAAAGAATTATGTAGAAATAGTTTTACACTTATTTAGTATTCAGAATTTAAAATTAAACCCGCCGTTCTAGTGACAGAAATAACTGTTATGATGTTATTTATGTTTTGAATAAAATACTATACTTTACCAATTAAGTTATCAGAAAATAAATAGTAATTAGTTATAGGAGACACTGAATTTGTTTTTCTTAAATATTGTATTGAAGTAATATGCAGCCATAAATAACAATATAGTTTTGTTTTGATACAAACTAAATATTTAAGACGCATATCTAGAAAATTTCAAAATAAAATGGTTTCAACAATATTATTATATATTACAATAAGTAAAATATTCTTCCTATAGGTATATATTGACAAATATAAGCATAGTAACGGCTATAATTTAATTTGGTCCGTAATTTTTTTTTATTAATAATATATATACTCGTAATATTAACAAATTTGGGATAAGGTTCAAACATTACTTACAATATAATACAACAATTTTGTATAATCTTTCCTTTTAAGTGATTTACCCTAATATAAACAAATCACACATAAATATCCCTTTTCAAAATGAAATTAATCGTACCAAAATAATTTGAGGCCCACGTAATAAAACACATATAAATTGAAAGGCTCACGTCCAAACAAGATGGCAATTTAGTATTCCGACATTAAATTAAACAGATTCTCTTATTCAATTTGTTACGTCCCGAATATCTTTAAGACCACAGAATAAAATAAGTCAAAAATTAATAAAACGCCTTTGTGCATGTGTACTGTATATAATTACTATTAGTATTCAATTTTGGTGGTATAAAACGGTTATCTATGCTTATTACAAAAAATATATTTTTATATCCTATTCTTAGGCCACATAAAGCATGTGTCATTGCAATTGCCCCGGAGTAATGGTAGTGCAAGCGCTTGATAAAAGCTGTGAGTTTTTTCTGGCCATTTGGCATTTATATTTTCAACCGTTCGTGATACCGATCATTTGTATATTTGTGTTTTAATAAGTGATTTCTAAAATAAATCTTCCGTTTTGATAGGCGAGTGATTCTCCGCTATCATTCCAAATGAGTAATTATAATTTTAAGACTAATAATGAGATTCCAACTTCAACAAACCGAACATAAAATTTATTAAACATTGTCAATAAATAATATGCTATTCGTAAAAGAACCGTTTCTTATTTAGTGATAATATAAAACAGATTTGTTTTATGTCAATAATTTCAATATTAAACTGTTTAAACGCTAAAGGATAACGAAAATATATATATTGTAGGTAATACGATTTTTTTAAATAAAATTTAGCAAGTTTTCAAATCACAAGTAATAAAAGTCACCCCATTTACCGATAAATTTGTTACGGCATTAAATAGACTACGACAGATGCTTAGAAAAAAGCTTTTAGGAAGAAATGTAATTTTGATTTATGTTTTCCATGTGTACAGTTGTTGACATATGATTATTTTCTATTTAGTTTCTGTTAAAATAAATATTCTTATCTAATCTTATATATAACAATATATAAACTTTATCGAAATTTATTGTACAATCTTTGTATTGTTATTTTAAATAATAAATGATTCAGTCTAAATAAATTCGTCCTGTGCGGCTGAGGTTATTAACATAAAAATAGAAATTAAAAAGAATTCCGAAATAACGAATACTTAGCGGAGAAACGTTGAAATCATTAAAAATCCTGGACTGAGAAAACAAAGCATTCCAGTTTCATCGTGCTTTCAAAATTCAAATTGAATATCTATCATGAAATTCTAAGGATAAAAAAATGTTCAGTAAAATCGTTCTAGAGGTCTCGATGGTGGGCTTTTAATAATTTAAAGATGTTTATACACTGTTTGACGTGTTAAAAATAATTACGCCTCAAAATTCAACCCGCAAAATGGAAAAACATTTACGGCGCACTACCGCATGTCACTTTTATTTCGAAATATTAAGGCGAGTAAAATCTTTATTTCTTTTTTTATTTTGAACGAAAATTTGATTGTTTTCGTCGTATGTTTTAAATATGAACTATACTCGCCTGTTA
This sequence comes from Danaus eresimus, assembly GCA_018231745.1. NCBI lineage: Eukaryota > Metazoa > Arthropoda > Insecta > Lepidoptera > Nymphalidae > Danaus > Danaus eresimus. The sequence continues at coordinate 9,681 of DVQP01003212.1, forward strand.
GGAATTTAGTTGAACAGTATTTTCTAATTTTTTATGTACTACAGATTCTATCTAAAAAATTATAAGTAAAGATTTTTTACCGGAACGTGGTCTTAATAATTACGTGTCTTTCGTGACTTCAAAGTTTGTCTGAAAGATTTCTACATCAATCATTTAAAGTTAGTAAATAATTTAGAGAATAATTATTTTTTAAGTTTGGAAGCTGGAGTATAGTACACATTTATCCTATAATTCTTACAAATATATCAGCTCTGTGGTAAACCTAACTCGTGAGGGAAGACGTGGGTAAAATATAGTTCTTAATAAAACGAACAGGAAAGTATAAAACAAGTACTTAAAATTGTTTGTATCCAGTAAATTCCAGATCATTCCAGAACTCCGCCATATTTCGTGCGCCGCGTGCCGACATCGCGTAGCAGAAATTTAATTCCAAGGCACCTTGCGCTCAGTTTGAGCTCAAAGCGTACATTTCATACCATCACATGAGCTATATACCTGTGGCAATTTTAAAAGACAAACCGCTTAAATGCATTAAAGCAAAAATTTCAGACTATTTTCATTGGAAACAACGTTACTTCCCCTATCTTTTTACAGACAGAAAGTATGTATTATGAATATCAACGTAACTGAGTTTGTTTCTGCTTGATGTTTATTTTACTACATTATTATATTTATATTCTATGCTTTTCCTTGTACGTTGTTTGGAGAACTCCTTATTTTCAAGTTAAAAGTATTCTTTTCTTAAAAATGGAGTTGTATATACAAGAGTTAAAGGTAAAATTGTAAAATCGTTATGGGGATTCTTAATACACATAACATTCCGATAGTCCCAGAGCCCATGCTTCAAGTAATACGCATCCAGCACAAATGTAGAACGGCTTAGTCTAAGCCGGGATTTTGAAATATAAGTATAAGCTCTCAGTTCGTTATGTCTGGAACAATTCGGGAATTACGTATTATTCGTTTTAAAAATTAAACCTCATGTTAAAATAGTAATTATAGAAAATATTAAACACCAATGAGCGGGAAAAGTTTAGGGGATTAAAAATAGAACCTAGGTGACCGAGTTTCGCTCGCTATATACGACTTTTATTTGAAAATTCTACGAAATGGTGATAGATAAAAACCCTGAAAAAACGGATATCGCTATTTTGCCTTGAAATTAGACTTGGCTAGCTCACCCACCATGTGTTATATAAATTGAAATCCCTGAAGACTTCTAAATGATAGAAGTATTAATTACGATTTATTAAAAATTATGTATTCCACTTAATATTTTAAATAATATTGATATTTACATAAATTTGTATTTATTGTTATTGTGTATTTTTTTGTGTATTTGTTGTTTATAATTGTTTCATGAAACTTTTGAGACAGAACAATTTTAAACTTAAAGAGTCAAGTTAAAATGATGACATATATTACACAAGCTAATTAAAAGAAACAAAAATATTATTGCTG
>DVQP01003213.1:0-11140 GCA_018231745.1 Danaus eresimus
GAGCTACTTGACCTCAGCTAGGCTCTATAACCGTTTAATTAAAGTATTCGTTTAAGTAAACATTATAAATTAAAAAAAGTAGATTTGCTGGATAGACTTCAATGAATAAGTAACTTTCTGAAAATTAGACTTAAACAAATTTTTATCTTTCATAAGCCATTAATAGTAAATTAATGGATATCAAATCGATGGTACATTTTAAGACTTATATGAGAGGGTGATTGTTTTGATGAAAAAGAAATGTTTCACCCACTCTAAAAAACAATCAAATGAGGATTATATTTCAAATTTATTTATCATTTTATAATAAATAACCGAAGTAAATATTATTTCAGATAAACATTGATTCGTTGATGTAGACTAGGAATAAGACCGAAAAAATGAAATAAAACGTTGTTCAGCTATTATTAACAAGTTGTGTAAAATGATTTGAATCGTCAAAAACTTTGGTTAAAATTATTTTTCTACTTTATTTTTTGTAAAATAAATACTGACAAACTTTCTTTAATTTACTCATAATACTGGTAGCGATACTTATAAAGCTATTATATCAAATTATAGTTTTCTAAGAAAAATTCTGATTTGCAAATTATAATATATTTTATAATTTTTTGTATGGAGGTTGATGTAAAGATATAATTTTCTTAACAAAAAAGTCGACTTACCATTTTTGCTGGTTTCAGAGTGTGTGTATTAAAGTAATGGGTACTTAAAAATATCGTCAGGATTTTATCTTATCTTTATTAAATGTCAAGAATTATACTTTAAATATATGTGTGTGAGTATATATATATTTGAAATAGTTACAAGTGTTAACCCTATAAGAGTACATACGGCTATATTTTTCGTCCAAAGAATATTAAAGCATATGCAATGTAAAATAAAATGAGCTGTATCATAATACATAAAAATAGTATGTATTACGATAATTTTGCATGATATAGCATTCAGCATTTGTTTTGTTGTGAAAAGAAGTAAATCCAAGATAAACTTGTTCCCATGGATGGAAGATGGAAGTTCCCATATATAATTAATTTAAAAATTTAATTACATCACATCAAGCTAATTAATTTACTTATTGATACACAATTTATTATACTGCCCACAGCTAAATTTTGAAACAGTATATACCTATCACTTTCTGTTACGACTAGAAGTCCCCACTTATCGATAAGACCACATTTTGTTTAACTTTTTATTATACATTATTTATTTGCTTCACGTACTTTTTTCTCTACATTTTGATATAAGTTTTACACACTTATATTCATTGTAGATAGCTGATGTAGATTTCTGTGGAAAATAACAATAACGTCGGTTTAAACTAAATTCTAAATAGCTACGTACGAATTGTGTTTTTTCATAAAATATTTTTTATCTCTTATCCAATATCTTAAAGAAGGTAGAGTTATAAATTATATGAATTCATATTACTTTTTTTACTAACCATTGTATTGGACAAAGTAACGTCGAGTAGATCGTACATCAGTATCATTGAATGTAATTGTAATAATCAAAATTAGTTTCAAATAGTTTCTGGTTTTTCTATCACCTGTTCCTATGGCTACATACACAATAAATAACATTATAATAATATAACGTATTATATGCAAAGCTAAGTTTTATATCTTAATCGCATCGTCTAGACCTCATTGTTATTTTAATCTTAACTAGATTGACAAACCCTGATATTTTTCTAAATATCCTTTTATTTTATCACACAATCAAACAATAGCATGTAGATCATTACTGTTTTGATACCATCAACGTTTTATTTGAATTGTATTGAGACATAATTATGAGTATGTAAGATAACTTACAAAATAAAACGTAACATAAACACTTGAAATCTAATCCATGTTAAATCAAAACGTTTCACAATAAGTAATATTTTTATAAAAAAGGCAATGAAGTAATGTAACGTAATAGCACCACAACTCTGCAGGAATCTGTACAATAATATATTCCATAAATATTGTCTTCATTGTCTTACAAAATAAAAATAACGTAGAAGTGATAAAGCGATGAAACAAATACTTTTATCAAATTATTTCTACTTTTTTCTAAAAGTAACAGGTAATTTTTTTCTTTTCCATCCCCTTCCAAATGTTTTGTTTCAAATAATAAAAAAAAGTGTAGTAGTAGTATACCCAAATATATTAATTTTGTTAAAAAGAACACTCACGAAATTTTTAGACATCAATAACTGTTTTCCTATTTTTTATTTCTTTTCAGTGTTCCTAAAACTATGAGCTAAATATGTAGGGTGGCAACCGGAGGTTCCCGGAAAACTACGAAACTTACTTATATGTATATTATACTAAAATTGCATATTAAAACTTATAATCTACACCTAAGACTATATGATTGCCCCGAGCAGCGTCACTCGCTATATGATATTTTATCAATACAACGATAATACCCCGCGATGTTCATTTAATTTTTAATATGTAGCGCGTACGTACTAAGCTGTGCAAATTATTGATTGTTTATTTCTCATTTGTCAAACGTTAATGCACATCTGTTAGACCCTGGATAATAGAGACTAGGGATACACCGTGCGGGTACCAGGTAGGTGGGTTGCAGGGAAGTGAGGCCTCAACAGTGCCCGGGACTTGCAAACCAGGTGTAGGTTAGAGAGGTGCCTATAAAAAGTAGGTTAAATACTCATCTCCCCTTTTCAGGCTCTTTTCTATACCTGATCAACTTTGAAACGCACCTACAGCCTTTGCAGTTTGTTTTAATAACGATTTAACATTAGTTCGAGATCCCTAAATAGTTTGTCACTTTTGAGTACCTCGCATGTGATCTTAAAATGTTCGTAAACTTGTTCGTTGCTCAAGCAGCATTCCGTTTTCTTTCTTTCACTCAAACTCAAAGGGGATTTTATCAAAATCTACTTTATGTTTTACTAAGTCCAAATTGTAGCGATATTGTGCAGTTTGAAATTCCTTGAATTAATTTTAGTATTGATCTTAACGCACTAGCTAGTTGATGACTAAGATGGTTGAAAGAATTTTCCTTTGTCAGGATTTTGCGTGCGTAACCATTTTGAGATGGATGGAGTTAAATTAATCGTAAACAGTATTTTGGACGGTTTCTACTTGGGAGTGCAATCTCTGATTCGAGCCTGTATGCTCTAACAGTACCGCAAAATTATCGTCGTGAACTTTCCAAATCAAAATTTGTTTTATATTTAAAATGCTAAAACGTGCTCAAATGTCAATGTACTCCTAGAAGTTTTAAGTTAATGGTTCACCATGGTTTACATGATAATCAACTCTTTCGAAGTTAAAGTCAAAGAACTCACTGACCATAGTCGTGCTTCAACACCATTATGTGTTTTCAGATGTTTGATATAACAGGCTTGTCTCTTGTAAGTTTTCCCACCCGTAGGGCAATTCGAGTTATTCAGTTTTCGCCGTTAATATCAACCGGTAGACAAATCTTCATAAAATATCGATCAAATTAAGGATCTAATAAATTTATCTAAGTAGAGCGACAAATGTGCATCTCAGGAAAATTTAAACATTATATAATTCATGGATATTTCCTTTGGTATTATCATACGTAAATTTTTATTATAATCGTCAACTATCCATCATATTTGATACCATTTACGTAAGTTAACTTTATCGTATTTAATGTATAAGATAACCTGCTCTATAAATGGCGATTAGAACAAGACAATAAAATAAAATTATTAATAAAACAATTTCATACATTTAATCTCACTCCCATGAGCCAATTGATAAATAAGAAGATATTTTATTTTAAAATATAAGTAAATGTATTGTCTAAACCATGATGAAGTAAATATAGAAATTATTTGTCAGAACTAAATTGTAATATTTTGGTCCTTCAAAGCAAATTTTATTTTGAAGTATATAAGATATATATTTCATAAGTCTTTTGATAATTAAAAGTTCTGAGACAATATTATTTCACTAATTTAGCTTCCAGTGAGTAACACGATGACAGAAATCACTTTACTGAATAAATAAAGATTATTATTAATACAAAGTCTATAACAATTATCGAAACTTATAACTGGTATAAGGTCAAGCTAACTTTTTTATTTTATTTACTATCAGTATAGACTGTCCTTATAATTGAAAATATGGAACCATTACTATAATTTGTTGAATATATATATCTATATATATATTGTATGTATGTATAATAGGGTAGTTAGTATATTACTAACTTAAATATTTATAAAATTTCACACATTCATAATATGAGAAAAATTTTCAGGCACACGATTATTTTTATAAAAAAAAATATGATAATTTAGTAAGGTAAGAGATTTTAAATGAAAGATTTTTTTATAATAGTTAAAATATATTTCCTATACTTTTCCATACATACAGATGATGACCTTGAAATGTACTTGCTTTGTTATAAATATTTTAAACACTAATAGTTATCCTTAAATCTTATCAGACCAAAGGTCGTGTGCAAATAAAGGAACTTATTTCAAAAATATTAGTTATAAGGATTAATTATATTTTTATGACTATTATAAATATATTACATTATACACCTATGTAAAGTAATGTACAAATGCTAATATAATGATAAGCGGTAATGATATCATAGTAGTGACGGAGGAATCCGGTAGATTGGGTGACTCCGGTTCGACCAAAGGTGGGGGAGAAATTGTTGATATTTGTGGTGTCGTTGGTGGTGCGAATGTTGTCGTGGTAATTTCTATATCACCTTCTTGAAGATACTGAGCAATATCGTCTTGAACTTCTACAGCCCAATTTAAACTGCTTTGAGTAGACTGAGCCGCATTTACAATAGCATTGTAATACTGTCCCAGTGTGTTATTGTTTTGTGAAGCCCAACTCATAAACTGTAAAATAATAACATTATTGTTCCATCACACAAAAAAAAAATTATTATTTCTTAATATTTCTTTGCAATTGAACATACAAATAATGTTATACTTACAGCATTGATGTCTTGTGACGATCTTAATCTAGAGGCAATATTGGTAACCGGACTTTCAGAGTCGAATCTGAATAAAACAAATAAATGTTTTATTTCCATCATAAACAGCAACAGTTATAAATAAACGACACATATTTATAAACCAGTAAGTGTTAAAATAGATTTTTTATGTAACTACGATAAAAAAATATATTTTTTTATGATTTGACTTTACTTACGCTCTCAATACTTGGGTGAGGTTTCTTTGAACAAAGCGGAAGGCAATCTGTACGTTTTCATAGTCGGCATTGAGTATGGTGTTGAAAGCCGTTGAATAATCTTGTTTTCGGATTACTAAATTCTCTTCAACGATATTAGTCAGCAACCTATAATAAAATGACAACTGTTATTGCATTCTTATTCATTAGTTAGGCTTCAATCATTGAATGTTGACTAGGTAAAATTATATGTGTTATGATTCTTATAAAGTTATGTTTTATAAACCATTTGTCTATGAAAATATTTGTTATACACTGAGACAGTGAAGTTTTAAACCTTTTAAACCTGGTCTGAGAGCCGCTTCCCGGACAGTGTAGCTAGTTAGTAAATACTTATTTCTTACGTATTCAAGGATTCTTCATTATTCGTACATCCTAAGGTCATAAGGAGTAAAATCTTCTCCGTATAGACATTGTGAGTGTTAAAACGTTGCCAGAGATAGTCAAAGTCTGCTTTAGAACCACGCCTTAGTGCATGGCAATACACCCAGTTTCTACTATTAACTGGGACTCTGAAAATGACAGGCTATATTAAACCTTAATAAATGGGATATATAGGACAAATTATCTAAAAACGTATCCAATTAACACGTTTTTTACCAATGAGCTATTAATATAAAGTCAAATTCTATAATAAAGCACTTATACGCAATGGAAACCAAGATATACGTACTCAGTTTGATTAATAACTAATGCACGAAATTGTGATTCAGCGGCGTCAAGGCACTGTTGAACATTCATCGTGCACATGAATGGTGCAAGCTGGTATCTTAAGTATGAAGTCATGAAAGTTTCATTTTGTCGGGGATAGTATGAAAGCTGATTCATAGCCGTTGATGCCCATTTTGTGATAAGGCCCTAAAACAAATATTCACAATTACGTAGCTAAGAAAAGTTTTAACAGTACTTGAATAAAGCCAAATTTTATTACTATTACATCAATTATAATTTATTAACAAGATTGCTTATAATAAGTTACCTCGAGTGGAGCTAAATAATTGGTACCAGCGAATCTATTCCTAAGCCAGTTAAAGCCAGTAATTGCAGCGACCCACGGAGTATATTGAGTTTCATTCTCCAGGAATGACAGAATGTTGAAAGCTTTATTATAAGACATTAAGCCAGATCTTGCGAATTGAAACACATCGTTTACAATCTGAAAAGGATAGTGTCTTGTTTTTAATGTCGTTGGAAAATCTGACAATAATTATAAGATGAACTTATATTATACTTGTGCCCTGTTGTATTCGTGAATCAATGTTCTGTTTGGACTTCGGAGGGCCGCAGTTATTAGGTCCCAAGTGTAATCATCATAGTTGACTCTGTAAAACCCTAAAAATAAATACAATAATTATTGATCAATACCTCAAAACGAGAGTAGCATGAATCCATCATAATTTACCTGTCTGCTGTTTGTTGAAGATGACCCAGTGGTTTCCTACACTACCCCGATTAATCACAACAACACCATCTCTCATTATGTGACTCGGTTTCAAGTTATTAAAATCTATATTGTCAGCACTTGTGAATGTGAGCGGAATAACATACTGTTTGTTATTGAGAGAAAAACCAGTATTTATGCTAAAACGGCGCTGCAATGACACATTTATTTAGAATTGCCGTTGACATTTTATGTTAATAATATTTTGAGTTTAAAATATCGCCCCTTAGAATATTTAGAATAAGTCCATAAAAATTTTGCAATCTAACCGAAAACACTAATTTTAATTTCCTGCAACTAATAACTGATTACCAGCTGTTTTTGGTTTTTTAATAATTAATTAATTAGTAATGTTAAATAGCATAGAAAGTATATTGTATGTTTTTCACTTTCTTTACCTGTGTAATCACCATATCTCCACTTTGATGATTAACTTGTACATTTACTATCGGGTGCCCAGCCTGTTCAGTCCAACTTCTATAATATTCAATAAATGAGAAGTCTCTGTACTGAGAAATTGCGCCAGTGGACAAACTCACATTTTGTAGTGCTTCGAAGAGATCAATTGGCCGCGCGGTTTTATATGCACTAAAGAACAATATATGTATATATATATATTTTAAACTACGTATCGGTAAACAAATACATATGATTTTTATCTTTAACAAATTCTTATTCCATTTTTTTTATAATAAACAACTTACTAATCAACCAAATATTTTTGTAAGCCCATTTCGAGTATTTCCGAACCGAGGAGATGTTCAGTCATACGTATAACAGATGCGCCTTTGTTGTAAGTTATAGTACTGAACATAGCGCTTATTGAATTTGGACTACCAATTTTTGGATTAGTCAATGCATGGGCGTTGTCAGACGAATCAGCTAGAAGCGATGTATGGAGTTGCTCGTTAATAAAACGAGAATCTAAACCCATATACTCCTCAACCTAGAATTTTAATAAATATAGATGCGTAAAGGTTTATTTTATTCAAGCAAACTAAATATTGAAATAAATTTATCAAATTAACTGAACTTAAATAATTACTTATCAAATTTTTTTTAAATAATAATGTATAATTTTGTTTTCCTCATCCTTATATTCTAAACAAAATACAAAATCAACTTTACTTCAGTATTAAAATGAACATAAATAATATTATAATGATTAATTCCCCTCAATATAATTAAAATGCACATGTTCCATACTTACCCAATGTGTCAAGAAGTATTGATAGTATCTAGCGAAACCTTCGTTTAACCATAAACTATCCCAAAAGTCACAGGTTACCCAGTTACCAAACCACATGTGAGCTATCTCATGGGACAGGATATAAGCTATTAATTGTTTAAAATAATCATTTGTATGCTCTGCGTCATACATTAAATACGCTTCCCTAAAAAGAAATCTTATGCTTAAAAACTAAGATTGCTTATGCATAATATTAACTGTACTAATCTTAATCCATAAATAATGAAAAGTTAAGGCACTAGTCGCCCACGCAGTGGTCCATACTATTGGTAATATAAGCCAACCTGTACGTGATGAGTCCGAAGTTTTCCATAGCACCAGCATCGAAATCAGGAATAGCAGCATGTGTCATTTTTAGATTCTCATGCAAACTGAAGAAATCTTTGCCCGTATGGATACCCATGACCTCAGTAAGATTCTTTCCTAGGTACAGAGCATAGTTTCCTTGATTTCTAAGTACTGATCTTCTCGCAATAACCTCGTACTGGAATTGTTCCGTCACATTGCCAGGTATAGTCATACTGTCATAGTCAGCAACAATTAACGCAAGGAGATAAGTGGACATGACTGGTGTCCTGCTATATACGTCATTTTGATAACCTCTAAAATAAAAAATAAGAAACAAAACTGATAGTTGTTTAAAAAATATATAGATTCATTATTATTAATTTGTCCTAAGCACTTCATAAATAGGTGAAAATATTATGAAACATTAAGACTAAATACTCACGCTACAGTTGCATTCTCCGTATATAATTTATGTGTAAGTGACCAACTTTTAAGTTCAGTTGGACGTCTTATAGTTATGTTGAATGTTGCTTTAAAACTAGGCTCGTCATAGCAAGGAAACGCCTTTCGAGCTGCAGTTGGTTGGAACTGAGTTGTAGCCATCCACCTAAATATAGATATATAAAATATAACGTTCCGCTTATGCATTTAATATCTTAGAATTTGCTCATTACGATACTAATATATTCATTTAAAGACGGCTATATTTCTATTGGTCATAAATAATTTACTTCATTTAGTGTTTATGATAATCATTTTACAATTAGATAAATCATATTTTGATAACAATTTTCAAACATACAATTTCAAAGTAATTGGTTGTTTTCTTAAACATAATTTCAACATCTTTATTTCTGTTCAGCTCTTAGGTTTGTCAGATATTTTTTTTAACAAGTCTATATCATTTAACATTTCACTAAAATTGTTGAGAAGAGAAGAGAGAAAATATTATAAGAATTTTTTATTGTAATTTCTACACTTTAAATAAAAATTATTGATGTGTTACAAATTTTAATTTAAAATAAAGAGTCATTGCTCGCACTTACTTTTCTTCCTCACCAGGGTTTCTGTACCAACTTTCATAAATTCCAAACATATCTTTTCTTAGAGCTGCATTAAATCCAATTCTAAGTACATACATGACTGGGTTAGACGCATTGTATTCCATAGAACTATTTTGCAGAATGATTCTCATAAACTGTGCATCAGGTTGTAAGCTATATTCCCGTGATAAAATTGCATTATTATGGCTCAGTTCCACAAAGGAATAATTCATTTCATCGGCATGAATTACGATTTCACTAACATTTGGTTGAGTGGCATATAGTTCTATGTCAACTTCGCCACCAAACACACGTCTGTTAGTGTCAATGGTCCATAAAATATCATAATGTTTTGGCCGTGTGGTTGTAGGTAGTCGGTAAAACGCATAATTATTATCAGCGTTATCCTTAACAGTGTCAATATTTTCGAATATTTCTCCTATTTGTTTTTCATCGCCAAAAATTGTATTCCTTGTAACTGGTGGACTAGATAATCCACTAGCGTAGGTCAACATTACAAATAAAAAGATCACTTTAGTTGTCGCCATCTAGAACAAAAATTAAAATTAAAAATAAAATCAAGATAAAACAATTAGCACTTGTTTTATAAGCGTATAGTGCCAGACTTTAGACAACATAATTATCAAGTCTTTAACCTAGATAAGTATATAAAGTAGATAACTATATCATACAATTCTGAGACAGCTTTTCTTATATTTTATCCTTAATCATTTTGTATAAGAATATTCTAATTAACTAAAATGGAGCAATACCTCTCACAATGAGCCGAAACTTTTCTTTGTTGGACGTCTTTTTTTGCATATTTTTCAGATTTACTTAATTAAGTATTAGAAGCGTAAATATATATTTCTTTGACCGTATAATTAAAAAAGTCTTAACTTATGCTCAAAATAACTAATGTCTATTTTAGTCTATTCAATTTATAAGAAGAATTGCAATCAATAAATCAATTACATAATAGTACAGTTCAAAAATTAAGAAATAGTAGCAATATATGTGATGCATATTTGTTGTCTGGTATATATATTTTAAATATCTCAATAGCATCATAAAGAAAAGAATTCAGTAAGAAAAAAAATAACAGTTTGAAGAGAAAAGGCCATTAGAGAAAAATTTTCCTAGCCCAAAAGTGTTTTATTTTTCAATAGATTCTAAAATAATGCTTACCAAGCCTTTGACCTTTCTACTACCAACCTAACCCTACCTACTATATACCTATCTCGAACGAGACATCATCATAGTAATAATTATCTTATTTAATTATTTTTTTATATTTCATATATTACAACTGACACATCTATACTAATATTATAAAGAGGAAAGGTTTGATTTTTTGTTTGTTTGTTTGGAATGAATAGGCTCCGAAACTACTGGACCTATTTAAAAAAATCTTGCACCGTTGGCAAGCTAGACTATTCCCGAGTGACATAGCCCATGTTTCATTATCAAAAAAATCGGGATGCTTACTAAAACTTGAATAATCTAACCCAAGGTGTAAAAAAATTAACAAAAATCTTTCTTCAATAGCATACGAACGAATAAACTCAAACGAATTTTAGTAATCCTTTTTTCATTAAAAAGCTACATTATCACTGAGTAACATAGGCTATATTTAGTAACATAATAATAATTTAATAATATAAAGAGGAAATATTTGTATTTTTGTACGTAACGAATAAACTCAATACGAACTGGACCGATTTTAATAATACTTTTTTCATTAGAAAGCATATGTAACATAGGCTATTTCTATGTATTTAGTTTATAAACTAGTATACAGAAAGTCTTTAAGATAAGCATCCATTTTGTCATTCGTGGTCGTTTTAATTAGCATGCTTATAACTTAAATATCTGTACCTATTTATGGCTACCCGTGAGAAGC
>DVQP01003214.1:0-11137 GCA_018231745.1 Danaus eresimus
CGCACGGTAAACATACAACAACAGGCTGCTCCTGGTCCTAGCGCGTTGGATATGGCGGAAACGCAAACTCCTTACTTTACTTTTGCCGCAGGTCTTCACCGGGTACGGGTGCTTTTGTGATTACTTATGTTGGACGGCCGGGAAAAGGCTACCACGAGTGCGGTGCTATAGTGGAGACGGCCCAGCATACCCTTGAGGTATCCCCGAGATGGGCTGCGCAGCGCTAAGACCTTGTGGTGGCTCTTGGCGGAGTGGACTTGTCACTTTCCAGTATCACAGAGAAGATGCTCGAAAGTGATAGGTCCTATCTGGCGGTGTCCTCCGTCTCTGAGATGGTCATGTCCACGAAGGAGGCATCTGAGTGGAAAGGGAGGATGCGGTTGATACACCCTCCTTCCGCAGACGACGTACGGAGGTGCGACGGAGGTGAGACTCCAGTGAAAGCCTGGCGTCGTCGGGGTGATCTTAATTACCGGGATCGCCCCCATACTTCGAGGAAGTAAGTGAGGTCTTTGCCAAGATCGGCCAGTCACTAGTGTGCCATGTCGCTGACAGATCCGGGGAACACCGATATAGCTGACTATGGCTTTCGCAGTGGTTTTAGTGATTAAGGGCCTGCCCAGGCTGAGTCCCACACATCCCTTCCGGTGCCACCAAGATCGGCTCGTAAAAAGAGTCTCCCTGTGACATAAACATAGGGTTAGGTTTCTGGGTCACCTATCTAATGCGTTTTAAGCGCTCACCTCCACTTTACAGGCTCCTTTTTCTACCTAACTTAATTTGAAAAGAGTCTACTATGGTTGCCTTTAAAGTATGTTTCAAGAATCAATTGATATTAGTTCTGGATAGGCTTAAGACTTTTAGTGGGATCTATATCCTACTAAAAGTTGTTTTAAAATTTCTCTATAGAAATTGAACCCACATATACCGTGTACAAATTTACAAAAAACCTCTTTCTAGTGAGTTCGTTAGTGATCTTATAATATTTATTGGTCTTGTTGGCATGGTCCTAGAAGATGTTGGTTTCCCAAGAAATCGTAAGCTTTATTATCATAACGCTTGAATACATAAATATGTCTGGGATTAGGTATTGCTTCTCATTTATATTGTTCGAAAAATTTGTATAACCCTTTAAGACTAGCCTATAATTTTTATAAAAATTTTACATAACTAAGAATACGCATTTTAATAAATTTAAACGCCTTATATACCTCCAAAGCATACTCTAGCAACGACAACACTGCTTCTCTAAATCAGAAGAATAATGTAGTGATTCTGGAAAATAGATTTATCCAGCATAAACTACATTGGTAATAAATGCTGTGTGTTAATTGACTAAAGTTTTATTATTTGTTTCTTAATTTGAGAAAAACTCAAAAATTTTCTTAGTTAAAACTGAATATAAGAAAACTCCAGTTAAATAAAGACGGTAAACGGACAAGGGTAAACTCTACTCTATCATATTTGCGGTGAGGGAAGTTTGAGACAATTAAGAAACGTGAAAACGGCTCGCCTCGTTTGCTTTAACATTTTTTATGGTTCTATGCTACGATGTCTTGATGTGTGCTCCTGCAATAGAGTTTGACATTGAAGGAGCTGTTCCGTTCCGTTCAGGTCGAAATAAATAGCGAAAAGATTTTAAGGTAACAAAAATCTCAATCAAATGCATTACATACGTCACAATTCATTAATTCATTTGGCATATATATGTATCCATACGTGAAATATTAATACTTGTATATTTCCTATTAATATTTGTATTTCTCAAATGAGATTGAGTAGTAGTTAGTAGTTACTCCTATTTCTCTGAATGCACTACCAGAGACATCTTGCGTGTAGAGTCGTTCATAATGACATATATTCACAAGCTGATTGGAAAGCCGTTACCAAAAGGATCTCTGTCATTAAACTACACTCTAGGGCACAATACTAGAGGGCACTATGAAACTGCCTATGAAACACTAGAGGGCAGTATGAAAATTAATATTTCTGGAATTTCAAATTTAATTCCTGATTAAAACCTAAACTTGCGAGTCTATCAAAACAAAATGTTTCTTTTTTTTTTCTTCCTAAAGCTTGTTATTGTATTTTCCGTTTCTTTTATTACAAATGCGGTTGTATGCAATAAAGGAAACGATGCAATATAACTAATTAAGAAGGAAATACACAATAGCGTATCTTGGATTAATGTCTAACCTTTATTCTTTTGCTGACCGTTATTTATCTCGCTTACAGAGTAATGGTAATATATTACAGACATTTTAAATAAAAATGAGTAAAATAGGCGCTCATGGGATCATTTTTAGTTATACTTTACAAACAAATGGTAATAAAATTTTAATTTCTTATTTTGTGTTAAATTAGATACTTTTGTGTATTTTGTGTAATTAGGTTCAAAATCTTTAGCAAACGAACAGCACTTTTGTAATAAATTTTTAATCAGTTTTAGAGAAATGAAAAGTGTTATTAAATTATTTCAGATGTCAAAGGTTTTCCATATCAAAAACTAGAAGAGAAGAACCTTAATCCCTGATTAAGATAAAAGAATTCTAAATTATTCAACTAAATATAAATGGCAACAGTAGTACTTCAAGTACTTTGGTTGTTTTTTAAGATCTTATAAAATTCGTACAATAGTTTTCTTTTAAAAGTTATTTCTTTACACATTTTTTTTTTGTTTTCAAATGAAGTGTGTTACAACAGTGTTACTTTAATAACTTTTTCATGAACTATGAACGAGTAATGGACAAAAATGTAGACGTTTTATTTATTAATGTAAGATATAGATTAAGTATATTTTCTCTAACTAAATACTACGCTTACATTAGTTATTGTTAGTTTTATAAATTTAAACGTGTTATTTTTGAAGCAAAAATGGCAGTTATGTTAGCGTCAGATAAGAGCACGCTTCCTCTCGTCCCTGACCTGAGTGTGTACAAATCGATATGATGACCCACTTGTACAGCGTACACGACATGATCTCTAAATCAATACTAAGTATGCATTCATTCGAATGCGTTTTAAATTTTTCCTTACTTATTCTGTCATTTATGAATGAATGTTTCTATGATTTAATCGTTAAAATGAGTTAATTATTTGTATTTTTATAGATATTAAATTTTTTGTTAGATAACAAACGCATTTTTTGTTACATAACAAAAAATGCGTGGACAGATAGATATCGTAGATTTGAAGGGGCAATAATAATATAACTCCGTATACATACGTAAACTAACACATTTTTTTTATTTTAAATAATTCCTTTATTAACGCACAACAAATATAATAACGTACATTTATTAATACATCTAAACGATTAATTTTCTGCTTTGAATGAGACATAGCTTTATGGAAATTATAGAAATTATTATTTACGTATATCAACAATTTTTATTTGTAAATCTCGTAAAACTCTACTGTATACACTTTGAATTTTTTTTTAATGTTTAATTCAGAAGTTGGTTTGTCTTTATAAAATTAAAACTAACCATTCTAAGATATGCCTTTTCATGCCTTTCTACAGACTTCACACCACTACACTACTTTCAACACATCATTTTATGAAAATTTTATTTGAAATGTGAATAGAAAAGATTCAGGTAAAAATTGACAATGGTTAATTATCTTGAAGCTTGGTTACATTTGAAGAACGATAAAACTAATGTTATTTTTTACGTCATTGCCATTTTTTTCCAATTCTATTAAATTACAATTCATAAATTATATGAAATCTTGGAACATTTTATATATTTCGATAAAATCATACATTACATGAAATTTAAATAATTTATCATTGTTATCTCAATATATTTTACTAGATACATACTTAATCTATAATGTGCAAGTGTTTCAACAGAATATATAAATTGTATTGTCTAGGTCATCTACAATAATTATAAATCAACGTGATAGATACACATTGTACTAAATTTTATAATAATGTCATAGCAGTTACGTTAAATGCATCATGATATAAGTGATTAAATAAACAACTATAGTTACAATAATTACACAGCGTAACAAGAATACAAACCGTTTTTTTTTTATATTTAGTATATTACTATACAGTTTATTTATACACTGGAGAAACATATTTACAAGAATAGGCATTCTAAAAATCTATAGCTTTATAGAAATAGATTGTCCAATTTTAACGCCAAGCCGAGATATTCTTTTAAGCATTTTAATCTTAAATACAATGAAATCAAGTCATCGTTTCTTATTTATAATTTTCAAATTACAACATATTATAATTCAACATTTACTATTTAATTTCATATTCGAAGCAACATACTTTATATAGGTCAAGAGCTAGAACATCGTTTCAAAGAGATATTTTTTATATTTGTTTTTGTGCACATATACACAATAGCAATATATTTAATAATTTTAAGCACTACAAAGTTTCAAGCTCTTAAACTATAATAATAAATGATACGTAATTAATAATAATATTGTTTAAATAAAAATTGTTAAAAATAATTATGAAAAATATGTGAATGCAATATCTTTAAATCGTCTAAAAATATGTTTGCGCTTTTAGAAAAACGTTTATATAATTTAGTAAATAAGATGAACTTGACTTTGGTCCAAATTCCACAAGTCTATTACATTGTCATCAAAAATAAACCACGTCTTAACAAAAACAAAAACATTATTTAGCAAAACTTAAAAACATTCTTAAGCTATAAATCGTTGTTATACTTAAATGAGACAATAATAGAGAAACCTAGGTACTTATAGCAATACAGGGCAAAAGCAAAAAGTCCCAAAAATAAAATAATATTAATATCTATAGAAGAATCAGATCCCTACTCCAGCTCACAATATGCTACCTAACACCTTAATTAATAATACTAACACATAAAATTCTATTATCGTAATACACATAACAATACAATAATATATTTTAAAATGTTTGAACCATTCACATTGAACAGATAGGCTTGAGTTAAATAATTCTTCCCTAATTTATGCAATTAAAAAGTACAAGAATTGCTAGCAATAAATAAGACCATAGATTTTGATGATCGAGGAACTGTTATACAGGTTTTCGGGAAAATGAAAATGTCAATGGCGTTGAAAATATTGACCACATATTAAACCGGAAACACTCATTAAAAAATCTTGTCGTTTTTAATACTGGCCACAAAGTCATTGGTTGTTGATCAATATTTTCAAGGTCGTCACATCAAATAGTGTCACATTAACAGTTGCAGTTAGGGTTGCTATTGCCCTGTGGCTGTTCGGTGAGGCGTTGGCCACGCGCGCCGCCAGCAAGCATCGCTGGCTCCGAGTCCAGACTCTCGGACATCTTGTCGCAAATTATATCCACCAGCCGTTCGAAAACCGCCTTTAATTAAACCGTTTTATTAAAAATTTACACCTTCAAGTAACATCTATATTGTAATCCCAAAAAAACATTTCATGTTACCAATGGGAACAAATTATTAAAAATAATTATTTTGCAAATAATTAAATACTTAATATTATAATTTCAACATGTATCAAATATTTCAGCTATAAAAATGTTATGTCAAAAATACTGGCAAAAAGAAATGAATTTTGTATTTGAAGACAGTACAAAGCAAAACTGGCCTAAATGTTAAATTATACTATAACATCAATACAATTTCATAGAATTGAGTGTATTAAGAGAATAAATTTCAACAATATTTATGCATGATTATCTTAAATAAGAGTTGTCCTTTAACTACAGTTAGAAAACCTGTAGCCATAGAATGTCTATTGAAATGATATAACTAAAAGCAAACGAGAAATAACGAGACGATACAACTCACCTTAACATTAATATTTTCTTTAGCTGATGTCTCATAGAACTCTACACCCAGTTGATCAGCAAGCTGGCGGCCACGTTCCGAACTAACAACGCGCTCCTCTTCCATATCACACTTATTTCCCACAAGAATTACTTGCGCGTTGTCCCAAGAGTACGTCTTTATTTGTGTAACCCTGTTCAAAAGGATAGAAAACATTATAGTCCTGGAATTCGTTCCATATCGCAATATTGTATATATGATCAAATAAATATTATGTACACTATCACAGACTTATCTGGGGATTTTAACAAAAGCTTTATATCAAAATATGGATGTTTTTCCAGCAATAACTGTTTTCATGTATCTATTATAGGCGAATTCACTATTTTGTATGTGTTTAAAAAATGTTGTAAAATATTTTTTTTATTTGCACTTACCAATCTTGGACACTATTGAAACTTTCCTCGTTTGTAATGTCATACATTAATATAAATCCCATAGCCCCTCGGTAGTAGGCTGTTGTTATGGTGCGGTAACGTTCTTGACCTGCGGTATCCTGCAATATAAATGTTATATTAAACTGTATTCTACACAACATATGTTGTTTAGTGAAACAAAACAAAACTTCCATCTGTGTGTATTGAAATATTGATAATGGTAATATTTATTTCTAACATCGTTGATTGGCTTCCGAACAGTAAAATTTAAGCTAACATACAACAAGCTAAAACCTTTATTATATAAAAACTATTGCTTTTTCCAAGTGTATATATAAAGAAACTTATTCATATGTAAGTCAGAAAGAAATTGGAGGAGAATGTCGATGTCTCATCAAAACTAGGCTAAACGTACCCATATCTGAAGTTTAACGCGTTTGTCATGACGGAAGACTGTTTTGACCTTAAAATCGATTCCTACTGTTGACACAAACGCTGATGTGAAGGAGTCGTCAGCGTAGCGAAAAAGGAAACTGAAATAATTAAACAGTAATGTAAATAGAAAAAACTTACTTGGTTTTACACAAAGGATTCAGAATATTAGGTGAATTAAAAATGTGACATCGCTAAGCTGCTGATGCGGAATTAAATTTTAATTTTAAAATTACCTATTAAATCATAGATAGAAAATACTTTGACTTTTATTATCAGTTGTTAAGTTTTACTTTTAATAATTAATATATTCTTTTATATTTTTACAAGAATATCATAATTTATTTTGAAAACAGCAAATTTTTTAGGTGCATTATAAATTATCTATCTTTATATAACAAGGTGTAGAATTGTCCAATTACATTGGAAATACAATTGAATTAGCTAACAGGTACCTGGTTTTTCCTACAGAGCTGTTACCAATGATGAGCAATTTAAACATGTAATCGAAGTTCTGATCTCCTGCATCCTTCTGCCATTTGGGATCACCTCCGCCAGCCATCTGCAATACCGAACTCAATTTTAATGATATATAATTCAGACGTAGATATTTTTATGAAACTCTTATAAATTAAACTAGTTTTTCACCTCACACCTATTACTATTGTTCGGTTCATTCATATTTAAATAATTACTTAAAATAACACAACAACTTCTACGTCTGTCCGTTATTATACTAACAACAAAATGCATTTTTTTATTAATATAATCTAAAATAACATTTAAACCATGGTTTTACGATTCAAATATGCGTTTGATGAATAGGTGCCGTACAAACAAATTCTTATCGCTAAAACTGTGTAAAGAGAAAAGACATTTATGCCAAAAGTAATAAGGGAGTATTTAGCTTAAATTTCTAAATATTTTTTATTGATTAATAAAATAAAAGGACTTTGATATTACGCTACATCCTATTTAGTTCGCTGATAAACAAATTTATTTTGCAAATTTTAGGTGCAGGTTGTTAAATCAATAGTACTTATTTTTCCATTAAATTTAATTTCAGAAAGCAACTATTAACACATGAACTGTGGTGTTAAAAATAAATATAGCCTAGGTCGTTCAATTCACATTTGTAAGAACTCTTCAAAGAAGCGAGTAAATTAAAACGAATACAAAAGAAAATAACGAAGGCTTTCATAACCTTGTCTCTTAAGAAACCAGAATTTTAGAGCTAAAAGCAAATATGATTATGTAACAAGTAAGTTAAACAATCAGCTTATATATATATATATATATACATGTGTGTGTGTGTGTGTGTGTGTGGATATTATGAAGTTTAGAAGAGATTCGGTTCACATATAGTATGAAATAATATAAAGTTTAATTGAATATTCTTATACCCTTTTGTATTCAATGAAAAAAAATATTGTTATATGATAGCAAAACAAAAATACTATATTTTAATTTTTGCCCATTACGCACTTCAGCTGAATTATACGCCACGTTGGCGGATCGAGCTGTCTTCTTTATGAATTCTGCGCAAATTCATATGCCAACACATATTTTTGTAAAAAAAATTAATGACTTAAAAACCTATTTCCAAAATTTTTAATAACTTTAGTAATAATTACACTTTATTCACTATGACTTTTCCTCATCGTTTTATTTTAATTATATTATAAAATGAACATAGTATAATCTGTACCCATAAAAATAGCGTGGAAATAGTTAACTTTCAAAATAAATGTAAGATATGTATCATTAAACTTAGAGAATATAGACAAAGAAAATTTATTATTACTGTCCCACAAACCTCTTACTGGTGCTTGCAGTCAATACGAGGTACGTCAATATTTATTTTTTATCGTTAAAGCGACTTCTAGCGATGTAATCCCACCACGTCTATCTCCGTCCCTTTTACATTCGCATCACGCAACGGGAGCGGGTGTCAGCGCTTTACAACGTTATCGATTTCTTCTACTTACTTCGCTACTTGAAGACTAGTGCCCTGTAATTATCTTGTGAATAACTAAACGGATACCATTAAACACAGTGAAACCGTGGCTGATTTGAATGAACAAAATCGATAATGCTAAAACTGTATATCATTGTTACACTTACACACTTCTGTTGTTACATATATTATATCTTTGCCAGCGTAGTTTTAATATTAATAGGTTTATAGCTTAATAATTAATACTTTTTCAGGTTTGGGAGTGTTTCGCGTTCACAGCTGTTAGCTCCGTCCTGCTAGCTGATCACTGTGGTAAGGGAGTAGGATGGAAATTCAAGATGGCGGAGACATGCGCGCGCAACCTACTAACACAGCCTGTCAAATTTTCTCCCCAGCAAATCTCTCCTTTGAGCCAACAAATCCAAAATTACCCATAATGAAATCACTTCACATTATTATAATATGAAATATAATTGTTATTGAAAAAAATAGCACAAATTGCTTATAGCAATTTTTATTTTATAATAAAGTGACTTATCCTTAATTCGGCGTCAAATAAGTCCATGACCTCTTTGAAACATTCGTATACCTATAAGTCATATTTATAAGAACAGAAAATTCAAGGGGAGGGTTTCTATTTTTAGATGCGAGTGTCTCGGGATCAGACAGCTAAAACATTTATCTTATCATTTATGTCAAGTCGAAGAGCACTTTAGCGTGAAGAGATTTTTTATAAAATCTTTGGCATTTTTGTTTCACATACATATATTACTAAGTTACATAAACGTAGAAGTTGATTTCGTTCAACTTGAGTGCTTTATTGTAATGTATGAAATGAAAGCCTTGACCTCTTCTTGACCCAATTACAAGGGTTGGAAGATTTCCTTTAAGTAATATTTTGGTATATTGCTTTGACACAAGAAAAATGTTTTTGAAAATTTGTCTTCGGAATAAAAATATAAAATTTTCACATAAAATCATTCATTAGTTTTTGTAAATAATTTTAGAAGTCATGGCTTAAATAAAGTACTTAAAAATTTATGTCAGAATAAAAAATCCGACACCACCTTTTGTTTAATATAAATAGAAATCATGACAGCAAATTATTTCGTAAATACGTGAAATTAATTTTTAATTATTTAAATGTACAACTTACTTTTAATTATAATTATTGCTTTTTATTTGCTATCACTTCCTTTTAATGTAATTAATATAATTCGGATTACTTCGCGTGTTTATATATGTATATATTTTAAGACTACATACTCTCGACGTTTCGGTTATTTTTCAGCAACCGTGATCACGGGGAGACAAGATTTGAATGTTACATTAAAAAATACGCTTAGTATTCCAAATAGTATTAGTTTCATTTAAATTAAAGTCTGAGCTCTCATTTCTTCTTTTTTTGTTTAAGTGTTATTTCGATACAATTTGTTTTATCTAGATAATATTACCCACATTTATCATTTAAGTTGTAATTAATTTATTTTATTTTAATATGAGATCTAAGATTTTCGCGAGACATTGACACACACGATGACATCTCATCTGCCCGTGATCACAGTTGCTGAAAATTAACCGAAAAGTCGGCATTATGTAATTTAAAGTAATAAAAAATCGCGTTGTAAATCTGAAATATTAGTTTTATTTAATTTTATTATCAATTAATTTTCGGATACTTACTATCCAAAACTAGTAAATACTACTAAGAGAAAGTAAATAATACTATTGAGATTAAATAGAAGTTCCTGTAACGAAAACCTTATTTAAATCTTAAGCTGAAATTGTCTGAAATTTAACATACCCTCTAGGGCCTACTCTTTTTTTGGATTCTTAGCAGTTATCTTTAACCGAAATGATAATCTGAGAGAAGAATGTTTATTTAAATAGAGAATTTTCGTACTAAATCTTTTTTATTCTGTCACAAAAGATATATCTTTGTCGTAGTTATTTCAAGAGAAGTTAAAGTCAACCACATAAGGGTTTAACCTAGTCTTTTTTTTAAAATTCAGAATGCTTTAGCTCTGACTATTTTTTCGATAAACCCTAAAGATCATCTCCCTTGGTATGCTTCCGAATTTGTAATTATGAAAAAATAGACAATAAATATCTAGTAACTCAAATAAATAACAGTATAACATACTTCATAATTTTAAATCTAGCAATACTATACAATACAATATGACACTTAATAATAACAACCTCAAGTTCGCAATGTCTAGCGCTTATGTAGTATTTAAATATACAAATATACATTTCAGGTTCATATTATTTAATAAAGCATTGTCCCTTTATAAGTTGTCTAAAAATACATACTTACCTACAAACAGATCTGATTAAAGTTATGTTATAGGAAAACGATAAGTATCCAACTCTGTCACACAGTGACCTTATGTGGAGATGGAATCAAGAGTTTGAATTACCAACAACCGGTTTGTTTACTGTGAATGCAATTCGTTCGCACTTTTAACGGTGGATAGACAGGTGACACGGCACCCTAACGTTCCTACTTGTGCAGATACTTTCAGGGC
>DVQP01003215.1:0-11132 GCA_018231745.1 Danaus eresimus
GCAAAAGATAGGAAATCGGAACTTTAATATTTGTGTAAAAATGTGAAAGCATTGTAGATTAGAAAAAGTTTTCCATAATATTTCACCTGAATCTGTCAGAAATCACTTAAGAATGATAAAAGGCAAGATTTCAAGATTTTTTTTTATGTTTTTACTGCAATTTATGTGGACTATTAATAAATGTATTTTTTTAAGGTACATTAGTTATTTATTTTTTATTATTTGAGGTTAGGTTTAGTAGTTTGTCTCTTTCCGCCAATAGCAACATCGCGCGATCCTTCGAAGACAAATTTTTGTAACGATAAGGCTCAAAAGGACTCGTATCCAGAGCCGTAAAAACATTTACAAAAAAAAAACTTCGGAGACAAGACAGGGTCAAGTGTTAACACTCAACTACAAGTGTCAATGTCAATCGGGTTATATACAAAACACAAGTATTTACGCCATTCACAAGAGTTTGCAAAAGTTTGAAATGTTTTTATTATAGGTAAAAGTAATTTGGCTATCGCATTGACTTATAGGTTAAGTACTCAAAACAATGTCAGAGTCGTCTAAGTCAAAGTCCTCTTCAAGTACAAATCCTTCGCCGACACTACAATGCAAGGATCTTCACGAATACTTGAAAAGTCGCTCGCCTCAGTTTCTCGAAACCTTATACAACTATCCCACAATATGCTTGGCGGTATATCGGTAAGTTTGGTACTTGTTGTATATGAGAATATAAATGGTCAGGATATAGTCAACTATTTTGTTCCGGTACAAAATCACAATATCACATAAGATAAACATAAAATAAGAAACAACATATATTTCAAAAAGTCTAATATATATTATCAATTAATTTCAGAGAGCTGCCTGAGTTAGCCCGTCATTTTGTAATCCGATTGCTGTTTGTAGAACAACCTGTCCCTCAAGCAGTAGTTGCTTCGTGGGTCACACAGACACATGCCAAGTACGTATGTTACCCTAGTATACATTTGGCGGTGTCCAAATGAATACTATTTATATAATAATAGTATTCCTGGTCCCGGTCCAAAGAGCTTGAGTGTCTTCATGTCACTTGTGGGAACTAACATAATATTTGCTTAAATATCTTACTAGGTTCTAACCCCATTTTTCCTTCTTATTACAGCAATACACATAGACCTCATGTAAATGGTTTATTTATTAATGATGAGATAAATTAAAAAAACTGTAAAATTAAAAAATGTCAAATACATTGGACAGATTCCCAATCTCAGAGATGTAGTTTTAATAATAATATCTTATATTAATGTTATTTCCAGAGAGCAACACAAAGCTTGCGAAGCTCTGTCAGAGCTGTCTGTGTGGCAGGAAGCTCCCATTCCTGGAGGTCTGCCGGGATGGATGCTTTCACAGTCCTTTAAGAAGAATCTGAAAGTTGCTCTGCTTGGAGGGTATTTTCCTTGCATTTTCAACTATTTGTTTTAATATAAAATACTGGCAGATTCAGTGAACTTATGGGTTATTGTAAATGGTGTTGACTCATTTAAAACAATTACCTTTTCTGGTGTGTTTAAATATAATGAAGAAGACATGGTTTTTTTATTTTTATACAATATGATCTTCCTGACAGGATGCTTCAAAATGCAGATGTACAGGTATCTCTTAAATGTACATGGCCAGTGGGACTACCCGCAACATTTGTCTGTCTTCATGTTGAAACGCCTTATAACATTACAGAACTTTCTTTTCTAATGCAAATTCTCTAGTTATATTTTTTAACTCATTATATTAAAAGTAAACCACAGCAAGTATATCCTGTAAAGGACCACATATTAACGATCATGTTTATTGGCAGCGGTCGTCCATGGAGCATGTCATCCTCTCTGGAGCCGGATGGCAAGGCTCGTGATGTGTCATTCCTGGATGCATATGCTCTTGAACGCTGGGAATGTGTTCTGCATTACATGGTGGGATCAACACAGACTGAGGGGATCAGCGCTGATGCTGTAAGGATACTGCTACAGGCTGGACTCATGAACAGGTGGACTTAACTATTCACAATAACTTCTGTAACATTTGTGTTATCCAGTTATAACACAACTTAAGGATATTTCTGTTAATTTTATCACAATACATTTGTTTTTGGAGAAACATAACACAAGGTTGTAACAGGGTGTTTTTTAGGCCTCAGTCAATAACAGAAGTATGTAAGCTGACCTATAATTATTGAGTACTCCCAACAAAATACATGAGAAATAATCTAACCAGCTTGTTATGGATCCTGGGCCTTATTGAATTGATTATAAAGAGACTTGTATATAATATAATAGTAGTTACAGAACTGTTATGTTGTAGAGACGCAGAAGATGGCACAGCTGTCATAACCCGAGCTGGATTCCAATTTCTACTTCTCAGTACAGCTAAACAGGTACAAGGCTCACAAACATCACTGTCACTATATGCCAACACTTGTACACCATGCTCCGTAAGTTGTCTAGAGTGTGTAATATATATTTGTTCAAGGTGTGGCTCTTTCTCCAACACTACCTACATACGGCGGAAAAGCGCAGTCTCAGCGCCGCGGAGTGCCTCGCCTTCCTGTACCAGCTCAGCTTCAGCACACTCGGCAAGGTACTGACATGAACACCGACTCAGTTGGCTCTGTGTCTACTATAGTAATATGTAATCTCCGTATTAGGTTAAATTTGTAATGGACACAGACAATTCCGGAAGACGGAATAGAGTGATTTATATATGTACTATTGTTTCAGGATTACAGCACAGAGGGTATGAGTAACAACATGCTGGTGTTCCTCCAGCATCTGAGGGAGTTTGGACTCGTCTACCAGAGGAAGGTGAGAACCTTTTTTTTGAAACTTCCTTATAATGTAACTGTAACGTCAGATATGACATTCTATAATTTATTTGGGAATTCCTAGCGGTTTCTTCCGGTTCACGCGAAGAACTGTTTCCCACTGTAATAATTTTCTAAGTAAATATCTGTGATCCAAGTAGACGATGTCGCGGGCAAAACCTAGTGCCACAAAAACAGTAAGAGTACTGTTTGTTGTCAGCGTAAAGCGGGTCGCTTCTACCCGACCCGCCTGGCGTTGAACATTACGTGCGTGAAGGACGGCGTGGCTCCCTTGCAGACGGCCGCCAGCTCGGGCTACATCATCGCCGAGACCAACTACCGCGTGTACGCCTACAGCACGAGCGCCCTGCAGGTGGCGCTGCTGGGACTCTTCACGGAACTAGTGTACAGGTGTGGCCACGGAGAGATCTGACAAGCGCAGTCTCTGCCTGGTCAGCGGCCGACCCTGACACGTCCGATGTGTTTCAGGTTCCCTAACGTGGTGGTGGGCGTCCTGACCCGCGAGTCTGTGCGCGCTGCCCTCCGCGGCGGCATCTCCGCCCAGCAGATCATCACCTACCTGGAGCAGCACTCGCACCCTCAGGTAACGAAGAACAACTTGCATGTTTGTGGACTATCACACTTCGCTATCCCGAGCCGACAGCGGAAATTTCGCAACTGCGTTAGTTGATGTCCTCGATATGCATTTCACACATTTGTCTGTTTGTATTTACACAAGCATTTGAAGTTTGTACACACATACATAGTCTGTGGTCAAATTGTCTCGTTTGTTTTTCATTTATGGTAAACTTTTGTCCACTGGGCGACCGCTAGTTTATAACCCGTCTCAGTACATCATAAGAAAATGATGAGAATAGCGATGGGTAAAGATAACATTGTAATTAATATTTTGAAGTACAAGCAGCTGTTTTATCATGTTGCGTTCGCGGCGTCTTCAGGACTGTGGGCGTGTGGGCGTCACCGATTTAATCTCCAAATTCTATGTCTAGATATCATTATAGCATGGTAAGGTCATCGAAGGTCATCGTAATGGCGACGTCTTGTTGTTAAATGAATCATTTGATGTATGTCTCGGTGAACATATGGATATTTTTTGTTCTATAAGTTTTTTTTTTTTTTGAAACCGATAACGACTTCCTCGATTATAAATGATGTCGCTCCCGTTCCAGATGCTGAAGTCCGACCAGGGCGGCATCAGGTCTTCGTCGTCGCTGCCGCCAACCGTCCTCGACCAAATCCGCCTGTGGGAGTCGGAGAGGAACCGCTTTACGTACACGGAGGGCGTCGTCTACAACCAGTTCCTGTCCCAGGCCGAGTTCAACGTGCTGCGGGACTACGGCCGCTCGTCCGGCGCGCTGGTGTGGGCGGCCGACAGGACGCGCACCATGGTGGTGGCCCGGGCCGCGCACGACGACGTTAAGAGATACTGGAAGAGATACTCCAAGGCCACTTAGGAGGGGGAGGGGGGGGTGCTCAATAAACATGGACAGTCTACCATCATATTGTTTTATTTATTAATAAAGTGTTGCGGGCGTGTCGAGAGGGCGTCAGGGCGCGGGCGGCCGGACGGGGGAGAGGGCGGCGTGCAGCTTGCTGATGGCGGACTGGATGGTGCGCTCCAGAGACTCGTCCTCGGGACACCTCACCTCCTGCGTGTATGGAGAGTGTGCGTGAAGAGCTGAAGGTCTTAGAGAGAGTGAGCTAGGCAGTGAGGCTCACCATGGTGGCGAGGTCCAGGTGCGCCTGGCGCTCGTTGAGCGTGACCGTGAGTCGCTCCCCGCGGAACATCTTGGCCACGGCCGCCTCGCCGAACATCTCTGACAACATCTCGATCACACACTCCTGGAGACGAGCCCCGCACACCCGCCGCAGACGGCATGAAACAACGGACAAGGATATTGTGACGAAAATAAAATTGTCTTAGCATTGGAAAGGACCCACGAAAGCCGACAAGGATTTCTCGTCTTGAATGTAACAGTCAGGGAGTAAGAAGAGAGAGAGAGGAGGGTCTTGGTGAAGACATCTGGCTCACAATATGCACTTTACAATCTCTTAGAACTTGTTAGGAATTATTTTTATTTAAAATATATTTCTGCTTAACGAGCAGTTGAACAGCGCGCTTAATGATAATGTTAAGCTAATCAATATCGGTCGGCAAGTGGGTAAATATGAAACGGACCTTGAAGTGCATCTTGTCCAGTTTGTGTGCGAGCGGCGCGGGGGGCGCGGGCCCGGGGGCGGAGGCCGGGGCCGCCAGCAGCGCCGCCACCACCGCGTCCGCGAACATGTCCGACACCGGCGCCGCCTGCCACTGGGCGGGGGGGAGGAGTTGTATATACTTAATATGTTTTAGCCTGATCGCTGTGGGATCGGTCGTTGGTGTGTGGGTTAAGGTCTGATCTGATCCTGTTCAATGTTAGTAACAACAAACTCCCTAAAGTTGGATTTCCTAAGAGGAATATTTTTAGTCTTTCTTAATCATTAATATTTTTCTAGATTTTTCTGTTATAAAGAGAAACATTAATTCTACAAGATGAGTTCCTTTAAGTACAACTCCTTGTCTTTCCTCTCCATCTCCTGGATCAGGTCCCTTATCACGAGCCAGCTCCGACAAACTCCTTGCGGGTTTCCCATATTCATTCCTAAGCCACTCACGATAGTGTCTACGCAGGTCCGTAAGTAGTGTATCGCTGTGGGTAGTGCTAGGAGTCGGCGGGCGGTACCTCTAGCGTGACGAGCGGCAGGTCCAGCGTGAGGTCGATGCAGCCGTAGAGCCTCCACCGCGTGTCGCTCAGGAAAACCACGGGCCCTGCTAGGCGCATCACGGCGTGACGGACCAGACCCACCGGAGCCCCGCACCACACTGACACGCGCTGAGACACCGACGACTGGGACAGGTCCGTGTACTCTGGACGGGGTAAAACACATGCACATACACCGTGGACCACACGACTCTTGGAACTGAATTAAACATGGATGTATTCCATGTCTACATGGAACATTAACAATTTATAGAGGCTTTTCAAGAAGAGGTCTGGTGAGGAAGAGGAGTCTGTCATCGACTCCACGGACAAAAGATCTTACACGATGGGAAAGGAAAAACAAACGTGAACTTCTTTTGAGGGGATAGTACTTGACTGTCGCCCCATCTGTTGGTGGATTGAAACGGAGTTGTGTCTTGGGAACCAATTAACTTAGTATTGAAATTATTAAAAATGAATATAAATGGAGTCCACCAACAGCGGCCTGCCTGTGGTCGGCTCTCGTGTCACAAGTGACTCACTGTTCAAGTCGGAGGGCGCCAGGATGTGATAGTTGAAGTTCCTCTTGACCAGAACTCCCTGCAGCTGTGCGCCCGGCACCGGCGCCTCCATGGCCAGGGACCCCATCACCTTCACACCGGAAATAAGCTCGGATACACATGACTTAAACAGGTTCAGTGGAATGTTACTATAAAAATAATCAAGGAACCTATAGTTTTTGAAGGCGTTAGTATTAATGTTTATAAAATGGCCAAAGGTTTGACTCGCTGCCGGGATCGGAGCCCGAGGGAGTTAGAGATAATTATATTACAACACGTATGGACTGGTGATCAGACACGGTCTCCTGAAGACCTGATGAGTTGTGAACATTTAGTGTCCTCACCTTAGCCGTCTTATCACCTCTGAAGGTGAGGGCCAGCTGTTGCGTGTTCCTGGGCGTGTGTATGGCGAGGCGGCCGCGGTGCTCGCGCTGGAGGGCCGCCTTCAGACGAGACATCTCGTTCTGTTCCCCGTGAACCAACACCTGCGACAGACATGACACCACAGGTGGCCAGGGAGCATTGGGACAGATTCTACTGAACTATTGTCTCCTCTAGCGGAAGCGCTGCCACAACGGCTATTGTAATGCAATCCATTTATTCATCAGAGTTTTAGTCTTCTGGACCTTCTTTGCTACTTCTTCAAGCGGCAGATTGTCGGACACCAAGAGAATAAATTTTGAAATATTCATAGAGACGGTTTCGATAGCAAGTATTCAATAATGAAACTAATATTTTCGAATTTACTACGCGATGTTTTATTACTTTAAAACTACATAATCCCGACGTTTCGGTTACTGTACAGCAACCGTGATCACGGATAGTTTCATTTAAATGACTCGCGACAATCTTATATCCCAAGTATTCAAAAAGTCATCTTAGACTGTACAGAGAGTGGATTAATGGAATTGATTAATCTTTAAGAAGAAAGGCACGTCATGTGTTAAAGAAAAATAGTTACCACATGAGGAGGCTTCAGAATGTTAATAAACTCTGAGGTCTGCTGGTAGTCCGTGTGCGCGGAGAACGATATGTAATCCACGGACATCTTCAGCGGGAGCTTCTGTCCTGACATAGTGGTGATCTCCTCCGGTTCCGACAGTATAGTTTTGGCCAGGGTGCCTTCCACGCAGTAACCTGGGAGGGGGGGGGGGGCATTAAATGTTAAACCTCACGACCTGGAGGAACCGAAGCAATCCTTACTCCTTTCACAAAAAGTATTAAATTAATTGAACCAAAACAAAAAATATTCTCAGGTACTGATGGAACTTCCACCAGATCACTAGTAGGCGGGTGAGATGGCCTGAGTGTACCCGGAGACCGAAGTCAATACATTACATAATATATATCATCACCTGCTATGATGACGCCGTTCTTGGGATCAGTGCACCACGACTCGAACAGTTCCCGGGAGAGGCCCGACTGCATCATACCCGGGGACGCCATGATCACACACGGGCCTATGTCCTCGAAGTGATCGATGCCCTGGAAGTATTACAACTCTACAATCAAGTACAATGATAACTGTGAAACTTCACCAAATAACGTGCCGACGTTACATTGTGGCACTTGCCAACATTTTGTGGCTCTGATAAATCATTGTGTAATTTATAGAATATTGCTGTACTGATGTTTTTTTCAAACAGAGCCACAGTTTGACGGAGCTAATCATTTCCAAGAGGAGGTCTACGAACGTGACAAAGATTGTTCATTAAAACATATAGAAAACATTATTGTATGGATCTACTTTAATGAAAAATAGATTTGGTATTAGAAGATATAACGAGGGACCAACAGTATCAACGTGTGCTATTCATTATATTAATAAAGTCTAACACTACGTAGAGAAAATATTAAAGCTGTGGGAAATATTAATATACAAAGTATTTCATTTCATTCCGTTAAGACTTGTATTAAAAATGATTAACATTTAAACATTTTTAATAATATTTTATTAACATCTGTCCCCGAGTCAGCGCCTCATTAACTTAGTATCGGACAAATCAGTTTCAATATCATCACTCGGAAGATAACGACTTTCAATCTGTTAAACATTGTCAAGGTCATCTTAATACTCAACAGCTGCTGATAGTGTTTGCCCACACGTCTGGAGGCAATGTCGGTATCGATATTTCGTACCTTATTTATTGATATCGATATCTATTGTACAGACATGTTGTTTATGAATTTTAATATATTTATTGCACAAAAATTTCTATAATGATAATAAATTATAAACAAGTTTTTGTGCCAGACTATGTATATGTATTGATAACGTTAAGACAAGTCACAGTATCGGTTTTTATTTCTCTATTTGAAACGTCATTCGACTCTCATGTATATTATAATTATCATAATCCAGTCTTAAATGTTTATCATAAAATGTTATCATATAAATTGGATGTTCCTAAATGATTCATCAATTTAAATACATCGGTAGAGTTTTGACGTTGTAGTGAAGGCGGGCTCTCAGTGCAAGCCTCGACTCGGCCGATCTGCTGCAACTTGACAAGGCGCTTGAAGTAACAGGTGTCGTGACAACAGGACGGTAAATAATCACCAGCTAGTCGCTGTCAGTGCTGGTAGTGGCACAAATAAATTCCTTGTACAAACGACCTCAAGCCAACAGCATTATACGTATTGGGAGTCGGAGCGACAACTTCTTAGGTTATCTGTTTTATTACGAACGTTATTTTAGTTATCACATTATAACTCGTACTCTGTGTCGAGTCTGCGGGGCGGTCGAGTGTGGTTTAAATTAATTTAATTCTAGCGGTTGAATTTTAAATATGTGGCCTTGAAGAGTAGCGGTCGTTATATCAGTTTTTTATTTAATATTGTAGAGTAATTATAAAATAAATTTAGGAAGAAGGAAGTGTTCACTGAAATTCATTATAAATTTAGTGAGTGTCACGAAGCTGCTATGGGTATGAAGTCAATGGAATTGCTAAAAGGGTCAAGTCAAGTGTCCGGATTAATTGTATTTCCAGAAGCCATGCTACCGAGCAGTATAAAGAGCTACATCATCAGATGGCTCGAAGATCACAGAGCCCTGGTGGTGTGTGCGTTCTGCCTCCCCGCCAGCTTCCTGTTCACGTTACTGCTCAGACTGAGAGCCTTCGCCCGCAGACTGACCAGCGACCCCCAGAGACACGACAGCGCCGTCCGCCGTATACAGTCTCAAGTATGACCTTCGAAGACTTGCATTATCATTTTCATTCTTATTGAAAACTTGTATTTCCGAATTGGTCTCGAGCTTCTTTATAATTCCAGGTCTTAGAATGGAACAAACTCCCGTCGAAGAGCAAACGTCTGCTGTGCACGTCCAGGCCGAACTGGCTGTCCCTCTCGATAACCTTCTTCCAGAAACACCTGCACCATCAGGTCCCCATCCCTCTGTATGATATACTGGAACTAGATGAGGAGGCTGGCACTGTGAGGGTGGAGCCCATGGTCACTATCGGAGATATCACCCGATATCTCATACCCAAAGGATATTCTTTGGCCGTCACTATTGAATTGGATGATGCGACCCTGGGCGGTAAGCTGGCACATACATACTGTACATAAAAACAGACAACTATCTGTTTGTAACGCACGTGTTAGGAAAACTTTATACAAAATATCTGACGAGTAATATTTCTGAAGAAAAATTATTATTTTTTATAACATAGAAACTGAATTTTCACGTTCTCAGTACATTTCCTCCCGTAATTACGTGTAACTTAGACTGCCTGTAAGCGAGGGCAAACCATTTACATCTTGTATATGACAGTTAATATTTGTCAGGTCTTGCGCTCGGGACCGGGATGTCCACACACTCCCATAAGGCCGGCCTCTATCACGAGACGATCACCAGCTACGAAGTGGTGTTGGGAGACGGCTCGCTGGTCATCGCCACGGCCACCAACGAGTATTCTGACCTCTACAAAGCCCTGCCCTGGTCGCACGGAAGTCTCGGCTTCCTCGTGGCGCTGACGCTCAAGATCGTCAGAGTGAAGCCCTACATCAGAATCAAGTACACGCCGGTACGAGGGCAGAAGAATTACTGCGACTTAATAAGAAAGCTATCCGGAACCTATGAAGCCGAGCCCACCGGTCACCCGGATTATATAGAGGGGACGATATTCAGCAAGGACGAAGCGGTGGTCATGACGGGGGAGTACGCCGATGATGACGGGAGACTCGCGGTCAATCACTGCTCGAGGTGGTACAAGCCGTGGTTTTACAAACATGTCGAGTCTTTCCTCAAAGAAGGCGAAAGAGAAGAATTGATCCCTTTGAGAGACTACCTGCTGCGCCACAACAGACCTATCTTCTGGGTCGTGGAAGACATGATTCCGTTCGGCAACAATGCGCTATTCAGGTTCTTCTTCGGGTGGCTCTTACCGCCGAAACCAGCCTTCCTCAAATTCACGACGACACCGGGCGTGAGAGCCTATACGTTTACGAGGCAGGTGTTCCAAGACATCGTTCTTCCCATTCAAGAGCTGGAAAACCAAATCGAACTGGCCAGCCAGCTGTTCGAGAAATTCCCTCTGCTTGTGTACCCTTGCAAAATAATAGACCACGGGCCGCTGTCGGGGCAACTGCGGAGACCGCAGGCCAAATATCTAGTTCCCGGGACTGACTACGCCATGTACAACGACCTGGGAGTGTACGGCGTGCCCGGCAAGGTGAAGCGCAACAAGCCTTACAACGCCGTGGCCGCCATGAGAGAGATGGAGCGGTTCACGCGCGACGTCGGCGGATACTCCTTCCTGTACGCCGACATATTCATGGATAGAGAAGAGTTCGGCCAGATGTTCGACCTGAGCCTGTACGAAGCCGTGCGGACCAAGTACGCGGCCGAGGGAGCCTTCCCGCATCTCTACGACAAGGTCAAGCCTGAAATCGACGTGTTCGCTATCGGCCAACAAAATGTTATACGCGGTCAATAAATGTGTTAGCTCGACAGGGTGTTTGTGATCTACCTTACTCTCCGTACTC
>DVQP01003216.1:0-11132 GCA_018231745.1 Danaus eresimus
TCTTATACGCATTAAGTTATTTGAGTGCTGCTTGCTCTGAACATGTTTATAAATTTAAAAAAACAATTGAAATAACAACAGCATTTTATCGTTTAAAAATACAGCTTTTCAATTAAACAAATATGTAAATACGCATTTTATTAAAGTCAACATTCAGTTTATCCACATTCTATGCATTAAAAGCTACTACACAATTTTCACGCAATGGCAATAGCATTTCAATTTAAGCAAAACCTTTCAAAAGACATGGGGGAAAAATATACGGGGAGCATTAGCACGTTGGAGCCAAACAAGAACGGATCATAAAGCACCTCGGTCTTAGTAAGTAGCTTTGACGCTGCTCCCCGAGGAAAGCAATGAACATTAAACTCAACCAAACTTCAAAAGAACTTAAATTTTAAACAACTCTGTGACAGAGATACTTACAAAATTGCTCGTAAAATGGTTCAGACGGGGGACCATGTACCTCTTATGAACTTAATTAATGTATCTCCCTGAAATGTAAAATATGTTTTATATAAAAGTTCCGCCGCATTTAAAGTGTACTGCGTCTGCATTTGTACCAGTGGCGAAAATATATACTTGGAGTTTAACTATATTAATCTCAAGTAAAATTGCAGTTAACTCTTAGTATAACAGTATAAAATCCTGATCTGTTACATCTCATATAAAAATATAAATATAAATTATAAAATATTATATTTTTTGGTAAATTACTGTTGAGCTGTGGCACATAAGGTCAAAATATTATTAAATTAATAAAGCTTTATTCGCGTCAGTAATGTATTCAATTACACCCACTTTGATAATTACGTCCTTTTTGTTAAACTTAATTTAAATATTAAACTAAATAACTTCATTGTATTGTTATTATGTTAATATAACTACATTCGTGTTTTATATTAAAGTTTAGGTTAATGTGTTACCTGATATTTAAATAACAGAAATATGATTCAAACATGTAAAGTACTAATGGTCCATATAAATTAACACTCAGAATACAATACAGATAACTAAATTGTTCATCTAATTGGTAAAGCGTTCTAACTTTGATGTTAATGTAAAAAAAAAACACAAAGGTACAAGCATTTCACAACTTTGTCATAATAGATTTTACAGATCTTGCTATTGAGGTTGATACTAAAAATCTTAACAATAAAACCAGATATATAAATTTATTCGCCGCACACTGAGCGACCACCTACAATAATATTGTGTTATTGTGACAGAGTTGCAACTCAGACTTGAAATAAAGACATTTTGTATTAACGTACTTGCTAGTCGGTAACTAACAATAAAAAGTATTAACCATAGTATAAAAAATGGTTGTTATATTATAAGAGGTGAACGCTTTATACAATATAAATTAATATGTCACTGTAGATAATTCATTTAAATGTATTGATAGTCAAAGGGTACATTAAAAGCATCGTATGTCAAAGCCAAAATAATTGGTCGAGCTAATGAGAAACCGCGAATTTATTTTACCTCAGTTCATATTTTGGTAACAAGCAATGCGTTTTGCTATTGTAACATGAGTTTATGGAAATGTTGAAACTACTAATTTACAGTTGTTTATGTATTGTTTTGTAAACTTTTAATTAAGATCTAACTGAACTTTAAACCACGAAAACGTGCCTCTAATAATAAAGCTTTGTGACAGTACCGACAATAAAACAAAGTTTACAGAAATATTAAAACCGTTATTTTATGTTAAAATTACTACAACTTTACTTTTTTTAACTAGATATATGTGCCTGTTATAGTTTGCTCTTCATGATCTTTTTTTTGTGGGGAAATGCTTAATGCATACTTTCTTGCTTGGGGAGAAAGAACACAAGAGGAGTTATGTCGGACTCTCGTCCTGAAAAAGACACGCTACCGACTAAAATCCCACGGGTGTCCCACGCGCTTGTCTTCTGCTATGCTACAGGACCCGCAAGGCGATTCTGCTGTGGTCAAATATCGGTGCTCTTCAAGATCTAGCATGATTTTTGATGTCTCAAATACAAAAGGAATAACAAAAAAGTGTGTATTTAGTCCTAGAATGCAAAAATTCAAATGGATTAAAAAATAATAATTAAAACATACTTTTTGCTGGAAATACGTGTCGTAAAAAATTACGTATATATAAAAACATTTTTTTCAGTTAAATCCTAACTAGTCTTAATTCATACTAAGACAAGCTGCTGCCAATAGCCTTGATAATGTTTCAGCCAATTCAAACAGTATGCAAAAAAAATTGTTCATGGAATATACTGACATGTATACCACATTGCTATAATTTCACAAAAACACATTTTCCACTTATATTATAAATTAATGAGTTGCAAAAAATGTACATTGCTCCATACTTTATATTACATTTATAATGATATTAATAAAGGTAAATGTAGATGGCAGAACATTATTCAATTGAATTATCACCTACATATTGCACGGTTTTTGGAATATGTAATTTATTCTATTCATTCCCATAACGGCTGAGTTCCGACCAGCTTTACGGTCTAAAGCTAACTAATTTGGTTAATGATCAAAATTTGTGCCAGAAACGTTCACTAGCACTAATATATGGAACTGACTCGTCGGATTTCAGTCGGGAATGGGTTTAAACGTTTTGCACGTTAGGCTCATTTATCTTGTCCATTTTATCTTTAGAGAAAGTAATGTTTACAGCTATAGGTATGATATCTTATAATTAATGGGGGTGTTACTCACCTGTTAAATAATATAAGAGTTTTCTCAAATTCTACAGTTATGAAATAAATTTAATATAATTTTAGCAACGATACGTTTATTATATGTACGCATTTTAGCGGTGAAATATAAGATATTTTGCAATTTCAGTAGTACCACATTGACCCAGCATTCCATACGATCGTCTTCAATGCCCGCCGCGTCTTTTATGGTCCTCGGTCCAATGGCTAATTTGAAGACGAGGAATTTATTTCATAACATTTCGTAGAGACATTTTCTTAAATGTACCAACTATTCATTGGGCTCATATGAAAGCCTGCAAACAATTTATCATTTATGCTAAAACTTGTACGTCACGTTGTGAGTAAATCTATGAATATAACGTCTGGCATGTTAAATTACTTAAACGTCAAATTTCAAATTCAATTTCTTAAAACGTCTAACACGTAAAAGCTAACAGGCTATACAAATACGACGAAGCCGCCAAAATTCAATCACCGGCAAATTTTCTTTTTGTACCAAAATAATTTTCCCTAATGGACTTTGAGTTGTACATTTTGAGAATGACTTCCTAATATTCTCAATCCCTACATCCCACAGGGAGTCATGAATAGTGAATGTCTTCAAACCTTAATTATGGAGGGGAATCCATTAGGCAGATCTTTAATCGTCTGTTTTAAAATAGGCCATGAGTGCGACACGGTATGTTTGTTTCTCACGGTCCGACCGCCCACTCTTGACTGCGAATGTGGACACTACGTATTAGACATGCAACTAACCAATAATCTAATATACATTCTAAAAGTCACGCCTTTCAACGTAAACAAATATTTGCACGAGTTAAATTTAAGTGTATTTGTTGTGCTATTATCATTAATTTCATGTCGTCAATTCAATTACGTACTCTTAATATAAACAGAAAGTTATATTAATTAAAAGACATAGTTTATTGAGAGGTAAATAAGTCAATTTATTTTGGTATATCAATATAGTGTATGTTTAATATTATTCATATAAAAATAACGTGATTATTTTGCTTGGTTATCATTTATTGATATATGTCTATTTTCTTTCCGACTTTTCGTAATCTTTATTTTTGCATGCATTTTTTTACGTTATGCACAGCACGTTTAAGTGACTTTAAAACTGTAGACAAATAACAGATTTAAGTTGTTACTATGTCAAAATAAAAATAAACAATTATGAACTAAAACCGCAATCATGATTTTTAGCTAAAAATTAATATTTAAAATAATGTTGATGTTGCAATTAAACCTCATATAAAAAACCTTTGAAACAATCGCCACTGGGGCCCCCGAAAGCGTTTTTTTAACAAGATTCTATTAGAAAACGACTCTAAACTAATAAGAAAGACCAGGACTTTAATAGATGTACCTAGTATTAAACATAGAAAATATTAAATGTAAAAAAATCTAATGAAATATTTGCTACTGCGTTTATGAAGTAAAAATATATTTTTGTATGCTAGAATAATAACAGTTTTTAACCTCTTGAAAACCAAAAAAAAACACCTCATCATTAATATTTGCTTAAGAAATTTTATTTAAAGAGTTAAATATGAAAAGCGGTGCTTTTAATAATGATAATGAAGGTAAGTAAGTACCTTTATTAACGTATAAAAGAAATATTTTGCTTTGACCTTTTACCGACAGTTAATTCCACTTAACAATATTGATACAAACGAACTTTTTGAGACCAAAAATATAAGTATCCAGCAAAAAAAACAACTGTTTCGATTGTTAAACTATTGCTAACATACGTTCATTTTATCTACAAGAAAATTTCTGCATTTATTATAATACTTTAATTGCCAATATTTATTTATTCCATAAACATGATCAGAGTTAATTGATTCATAACAGTTGATTTTCAACTCTACGCCTTGTTGTTTAAATCAATACTGAGTGCTAACTCCCAAATGAATTATTGACATGTAATAATGGTTTCCATTGAACATTGTAAAAGCAGTTGAAACAATTTTACATTGTTTGATTACTGACTGTACAGATACGGCGTGTGACCATAAGTGGCCGCCACTTATATACACACTAAAACACTAATAAATTGTTCCATTTGGTAAGTGGTAATGAGATATTTAAGTGGCTGTCATTGAAGAGAACAGATTTGAAACTTAATATCGCCATTTTATTTTGTGAGACAAAACTTAAGGATGAATATAAAACAAAATCTATTAAGTAACGCGACAAAATGGTTCGAATAAAATAATTTATTATATAAAAAACGTGCTTTATCGACCAAATAAGCATACATAATAAATGGTGTGTGATATCGCAGTTAAATCACCGACAAACAATGGCCGGAATGTACAACAGGAATTCAAAATAAAAATCTTGTCTTAGATATAAATTTATTCTACGTACATATAAAATAAAAATACAACAAATGCAATTTAAGAGTCGTTAAATAGAAATAAAGATAAAAAACGTATATAAAAAAAATATACAAGTTTTCTGCCAGACGACAAGATAACTGTCGTCAATAAATTAATACTTTTATTTAGCTTTTGTAACTTGAACGTATGTCAATTTTAAATTTATCTTCAGTAAGTTTTAATTGTTATAAGCAAAATAAAATTATATGGAGAATTTGCATAATAAGAATAATTTCATATCGTATTCTTTGTCTTTACACGAAATATGTTTTTAAAAATTGAAATATCAGACCGTTGAAACATATTAGTTACATTATATTAGAAAGTAAAACAATTTTAATGGACTAATTAATTTGTTTCTTATTATATTTTAAATTTATTATTATATTTTTCTTATATAAAGACGTCAATGGATCGCCTACCGTAACGTAGTCATAATAAAGAAAACGGAACCACGTGTTTTAGCATAAATGCTTTTAAAGATTAAGAGTATTTTTTTAGTTTTTCAAAATTGTTTGAACACAATTTTTAATATTTTTTCCTTAAAGTCTCTA
The DNA here is from genome assembly GCA_018231745.1 of Danaus eresimus. Lineage (NCBI taxonomy): Eukaryota > Metazoa > Arthropoda > Insecta > Lepidoptera > Nymphalidae > Danaus > Danaus eresimus. The sequence continues at coordinate 5,665 of DVQP01003216.1, forward strand.
TTCCTCTTTTAAATACCATTTAACATTTTTTTTAATATATTATAAAGAAATTGCTGATGTATTTTTATCTCTTAAGTACCAGCTTAAATTGTTTCAAGTTAATATCTATCGTCTTATTATTTAATAGATATTTTTAGAACAGAAATTTAAAGCTCCTTAATATTTTATTTTAATTTCCTTTAATAATAATCTGTAAAATATCTGCCTAATAAAATGTTTGTTTCAGTTATATATAATAAAAAATATCTAATTTTAGACAGACATAATTTGAGTTCCTGTTGAGTGTATTAAATATAAAATGGGATTTCTCCTTCGGATGTACATTATTTATAGTTAACTATAAACTACGGAATAGATGTCATTCAAAAGTTAATGAATCAGGATGTTAACCCGAACTTAACTGGTCCCATGACATTTCTATAAAATGTCCAACTATTGAGACAGAAAAATTTTATTCGTAGCCCGTAATTTTAAATCTTTTAATACTTTCCTCTCCATTTGTTATATAAAAGAAAAATATTACAAAATATATTTATAAATAATATGGTAAAATACACATACATATGTTTCCAACATGATTATTTATCATCAAAAACCCTAACACATTTTTAAGTATCTTTCAGTTCAGTGATGTCAACTTAATATTGATATTCTTTTATTTTGATCCATCAACTAAAAAATTTCAAGAGCGATGTCGTTTAAATGATTCATCTCAAGAGCTGTGACTGCTATTAACTAGAACAGCTTTCGCTTATCGATATGATTATATGGCTCTAAATTATTATGGCCTATGAGTCACATCGCCATGGGAACACCGGGAGGGTTATTCTAACACCAAATAGTTTTTGTTTTATCGTATAAATAATAAGTGTTAAATCTTTTTGTGGTAAAAATTTTTACTACATCGTATTTTTATATAAGTTATGCAAAATATCAGATTCCAATTAAAATCTTGCAACAGTAAAATTATATTTACAGAGTAAACTCGTGTATTGTATCATTTTCAATTGAAATCCGATATTTTGCAGACAGCTTGCGTTGTTTTGGAGTATTTACGAATGCCTATAAATTCACATAGAGAGGAATTTAATATATAAAAAAGCTAAAAGTAACAAATTATATTGATTGAACTCTAAACACACTACCTTTTAAGGATATTGAAATAGTATTTTGTTTGAATATTGCTCATGTAGTAATAGTAGAATCGACCTCATATAGACACACAAGACTTTGCGTGGGCAAGCCCGTTTGTACTCCGTACGCAGGCGTATCAACAAATTACGTTTACCTACTGGGGAGCAGTCAAGAGTAGAGCGAACTTTAAACTCATTTTAGGGTTGTAATAACCAAAATTAAATAAATCTGTATACACAAATATAATTAAAGTAATTTTCATTATACAAACAAAATTAAAAAATGTTCTTATTACCTTTTTCATTATTTATTAATGTAAATAATTTGCTAAAAAAGAAATACCTTTCCTTGTTCTATTGCTTACAACTCACAACCCTAGCATGTATAGGCGCCGACAATACTACAAAGCGATGCACATTTACACTATAATTTACGAAACTCAACAATGATAGACAGCGTAATGAAACATCTTTAAAGAAAGAAAGGATTAATTTAAATGGAATATTTTTAACGTATTTGATGGAACATGGTAATAAAAATAATTAAATTTCAATGTTATATATATATTTGCAGATATTTAGTACAAACAATATTTAAGTGAAATATTAATAAGGTTACATTTTAAGAATATTATAAGAAATTTATCAGAAGAACTATCATTTCATTTTATTTAATTCAATATAAAAACCTATTTTTTATTGCACTGATTTCTGATCAAACCTATGAAAACTGGAAAGAGTAAACAAACTAAAGTCAAATAAATTAGTTATACGACCTGTAGAAGTTAAAATTCAAGCGGAAGCTACATAAAGTTCTCAGAGCTACCTCCCCATTTTCTATATACAGGAAATCATTTAATAAGAAGCAACATACAAACCCTCCCAATTTATCAAATGGTAATAGTAGCTACTAACCATGCAGCAAAATCCCTGCTTTGTATTTAAACCATTTAATGCTATGGCTAACAACTTCACGTAAATTTAATCGCTTGGCTGATTAATCACGTCACATTTTTCTAATAACATAATACATCAACAACACCAAACGTTTTACACAGTGTGATAAGATTATCAGTAAAAAGACGTTATAAAATATTAACATCACTCAATGTACACGATAAAGTTGCTGTTTGTTTCGGTATAATAAGCAATGGAGACAACTGGCAAAAAAAACTGCTGACATTGATAACGGACATTTTGTAGTATTTCGTATCAGTACATTGGCGTTTATTATATGAAACAATAGCAAAGTTGTAATAAACATGTTCTCACAGCAAATTAAAAACGGTGTCATATACGGGGATGATAAAATCCCGTCTACGCCGAATTTGAATTATGGAGCGGTTGTTTTGGAGAAAATTTTATCACACGATACGAATGGGATTGCATTGGTAAGTATAATTACAATACCATAATAGAAAAATTTCAATACTAAAGTTGTTTAAGAATTAATATAATGAAATAAAAAGATAAATAGCAATACTACACTAAATTTTTAATCAAAATATAATTGTTTATATTTCTATTAACTGGTTTTTATTTATCAATTGTATTCAAGAGATATATATTTTAAATTTAATAAGCCATTTATGGAATAACCAAATAAATAACCGCATTTCAACCACAGTCATAAATCAGGTTTATTTTAAACAATATGTTAAAAATAGTCAGAAATGATAAATACAAAGCATTTAAATACGAATGTTACCCGATTGACTTAATTATTATTTACTATATAACATTACATAAACAATACACCCTTATATATAGAAACCAAAATATTTGTTAGTGAATGCGTGATAAATATCCAATAAATGTTCAGATTGATGGTGCTAAAGGAGAACAAATAACATATGGCGAGATGGCACGGAAGATAGTCAATATTGCTTCATCTCTAACAAAGCTCGGTGTGAAGGTCGATGATGTAGTGGCTATATGCAGTGAGAATAGAATCGAATATCTCATTACTACTATAGCTGTTTTCTGTTGTGGCGGTGTTGTTACTTTTTATAACCCAGCCTACACGAAAGGTAAGTTGTTTTTGAGTAATGAAATACAAAACATAAGCCAATGCCTATTAATACATAATCTGAGTTCGATTTTGATTATATTATAAAGTGAACATTTATAACATGTTTAATTAACATTTCCTTGAAATTATGTTATATAGATGTACTGTAGTTTTTTTGGAGCAATTCAATTATATTATGCAACATTTATATCTAATGTCGTTCTATTTATTATTTCTAAATGAGATAAAATTTTTATTACGTCGTCTTATATAAAGTACCCCAAGACTTGGTTTATCAGTTTGATAATGTCAAAACTTCAAAGATAAAGAGATTAGCAATGGTTTTGGTGAAAATATTTATAATACTAATACAATCACCTACTGTTTTGTTACTAACTGATATGTAATAAGCAATAAATTATTGAAATAACTCTCTCTTCCTAATAAAACATCTTTTAATAACTAGAAAATCAGCATAGGTCTCTCATAAAATCTGTAGTTTAACCTGGGAAAAATATTCTACAGGCATAAATAGCAGAAAACGTGAATGTTTTCGTATTTATTCTAAAATTGTGATAGCAAGTTCTAAATAAATTTTAGCCCAGAACATTACATATTAGTTAAGGCCATAAATACTTAGGCTTATCCTTGGCGATGTGCTCCTTAGTAAATCATCAACAGACTGATATGACTAGATTTTATACATCCTCATTATTTTTTGTAACAAAATATTATTTTACTGTGATCACTCACAAGAACAAGACACATTTTCCTATATATTTGCTAACACACTATAATTTATTTAAAATCAAATTTGTTTACAGATGATCTTATCCATGGCCTTAACATTTCTAGACCGAAATATGTTTTCCTTTCGGGAAAAATTTATGACACACATTTCCCTACTATGAGGCATGCGAGCATCATCGCTAGATTCATATTATTTGACAAAATAACATCACTGCACAGTCACGTCCTCTTCAAAGATTTAGAGAAAAGTAAACTTGATATAAAAGACTATCAACCAGTTAAATTTCAAGGTAATTTATAAGTTTTACACAATATTAAATATGAAGTATCTCCAACAAAATAAATAATAAAAAAATTATCTACGATACATTTCTTCACATTATAAAAAAATATATGTTAATCGATATATTTCCATAGTACTTGTACTACTTGAAAAGCACCAAATTGCTCAAAACTTGTTCCTAGTATCCTATTTAGGTCGAAATTTGTAATGATAGCAATTTTATACTTCTAAAATATTTTAGGTCAACCTAGAACAGCTATGATAATTTACTCATCAGGAACAACGGGTATAGCCAAGGGAGTTAAACTAACACATTTAAATTTGATTGTAAGCTCCTACCAAATACGGTAAGATGAAATAGCTTTTCAATGAAAAAATATTCTTACAAACGTGTGACATAACATATTATTGAAATAGTACCATAAAATACAAAGTTACACTGTATACATGTTATTCATATAAATTTTGACTGTATAATAAAATTAAAACTTTTTTTTTTCAATAGACCAATAATAAAAAACACAATACAATTTACGGTTGCACCATGGTCAAGCACAATGGGAATCTTGTGTAGTCTTCGTGAGATCTTATATGGAAGAACACTTGCGTTTTTGGCCAAGTACGAAGAGGATTTATTCCTCCAAACTATACAAAAGTATAAGGTGAACTGAAATAATTACTTTACTTTAAATTACATTGTAATAATACACAATCAATATTTATATTTCCAGGTCGGAACTCTTATTATTGCACCACCCCTCATCGTAATGTTAACTAAATCAGAATTAGCTAATAAATACGATATAAGTTCTGTTGAGTTTATTTACTCAGGAGGTGCACCAATCGACAAAGACTTTATAGAAAAAGTTAAGCAAAGGTACTGTACGGTTCTCTATCTGATTCAATATAAGACAATATCTGAAAAGTTAAGTCAAAGCTCTATTTACTTCTAACTCGATTAAAGTCACCTATAGAGCGATTACTACAAACAAGCTATACAATTGCTACAGAGCATTCAACATTTTACTGAAAAGTCATAGAATTAAATGTTTTATATAAAGAAAATTTAAATGAAACTAAAATATTTCGGGTTACTACGCGATTTTTTTTATTAATTTAAAACTACATTACCCCGACGTTTCGGTTCACAGACATGTCTGTCTGTCAGACATGTCTGTGACCACACCGCAGGACCTCGCGGCACTGTTAGCGCATTCTGCCGCCATCCAGAGCGGCACGCCAGAAAATTAAGAAACCGATGACGGTAGGTGATAAATAACAGGACCAACTG
>DVQP01003217.1:0-11130 GCA_018231745.1 Danaus eresimus
TTATATATATATATATATGTAAAGTTACAAAGACGGTTAAATATTGGGTAAACTTTGTAAAACAACTTAATACCAAAAATAATGTACAACAAAGAAAATAATACAAGCTGAAGATTGAAAATAAAATTCATTTGAATAAATAAAATGAACCACATTTATCTCTTACAAATTATTATTTAGAAGTGATGTTTAAACTCTAAATTATTCTAACTAGAAACATCAAGGATGTATTAATAAAAAAAATATTATTAAGTATTAAAAAGGTTAAAATTTATTAAACACTCCAACCTGAAGTGACGTTTGTGTGAGAGATCAATGCCATTTAGATTTTTCGCACTGTATGGTATAATAAAAGTTGTCAAAGTGTATTGCAAAATTTTTATTGTATGCTTAAGATTATAAAATGTTGAGTATTAAGTAGGGAGAACACAGTTTGTGTGAGACAATGTAATTTCTGTCTTTGTATCTGTTAGCATGCTCTTGAACAGCGACGCCTGCGCACGAGTCTTGATGGACACGAGGCGCCGCCAGCCGCCGGGGTCTAAAACACATACGTTAAAGTAAAATCGGTTTATACAATACAATTTGGCGATAATAAAAAACACACATTTTTTCGTTACAAATGAAACCATATGTTACCTTGAATTAAGTTTTTAAATGGCGTTCTACAACCATAATTTATAACATCTCCTGTCCGAATGACATCACCAAGCCACACAACCTAATTATATCACAATAAATCCTATAACAGCGTTACATCTAAGCTAATTGACGTGGGTGAGGTTCCCAAGGACTGTCTGTATCACTTGGAGGCACTACAATAAATGCATCGGAGCATATTGACAAGCTTGATGAAATTAATACATTAAAATATTGCAGAATTTCATTTCTATAAAAACATTGATTTCATGCGATTATTAACAGTGAATGTAATTACTATTGTAACTGAAATTCCTATGTAACCTAACCATTTTTAGACAAAATACGTTCGGTTAATAAATTAATGACAAGGTGATCACAAACGAAGATCGGGTGATAAATCTTATCCTCACAAAAAAATAAGAATTTATATATTATTATGTAAAATAAATTTAAATATTGTGACAACCTTGAATTCGTTTGGTTTTGGCATAGCAATTATTTTTACGGTTCGTATAAATAAACGTATTAATATTTAGCGCGCATACACTCGTGTTGTTTTTCCGCGGTGTTATAAAAAATATTTAAGATCATGTTATGACTTGATTAAAAAATGTACGCCTATTTGTTTGTGTGTAATGTTATTAATTTAACGTAAGAAAACTAAAAAATACTATACTTGTAAATGCTAAAAGCGGAATTATTTTTGTGTATATTATTATTATTACTTAAAAATCAAAATAAACTATAATCCACTAATTGTAGTGTGAAATAATAAGAAATTAGAAAAATACGTTATTGGAATAGAATAACATTAAACGACAAATACAACAGATATATATTAATGGTTAGGAAAGTGTCTCTATGTGATTTTGTTCTGATTCCAAATGTTCTTATGTGTGTGCATCTGTGTGTACTCACCACTATGGTGCGGGTCCGTTCCTGGTAACCCACTCCGCAGGTCACACTACACCGGCTCCAGTTGCCCCACGGACTCACCACGCAATCACCAGAATTAGCTGATAAAACCATACATTATGACCTCTTTCTCAAATTACTCTTTAGAAATAACAATATTTTCTCCTAAGACGAAACAAAAATATTATACGAATAAAATCTCTTATAGCCTATTACACTACCTATAATTGTATTCTGTTGTCTTTAAGATTTCTGAAATAATGAAATAACGTAGAGGAAATCCTATGACACGCATAGGGCTATAACCAGCTACTTCCAGGTTTATATTCAAGATAATTGTCAATCAAACAATCGTACGGTTATTCGAATCAGTAAATTAGGTACTCGATTTCCTTAACATACTCTTATTTATCATCATCAAAGTAAAGTAAGGTGAATTATATTAATGCATATTGCCGTACTTACCGCTGACGGCGGGTGGGACAGGCACTATGGAACTAACGCTAAGGCCAGGGTAATTAGAACTGACCACGGGCAATAATCCCGCGCCCACACCCGTGGGAGAAGGTACTGACTCGCTCGGAGCCCCGCCTGTATGGTGACATTCATAAACATTTTACAATCAAAATAGATTATGGGTATGGGTAGAATATAACATCTTGGATGAATATACATACTTAATCAAGAAGCTTCTGAAAAATTAATGTCCTATCTATATGAGTTTATGGCTATGTTATAATTTAAATATTTTTTTCTCTTATTTTTCAATAAGTAAAAATATTAATAGTAAATAAATCAGGTTTGTAAATCACTTGTTTACTACAAACGCAATCACTAAATCTGAAATAATGAAACAATCAAATGATCCAAAATAACATTTATATATGTAAAAGCTATTCATAAGATAATTTTTCTAACTTTTGTACCAATGAGCATCAAATATCAAGGACGGATTGCCGGCATTATTTCAAAGTTATCTTTTGTTACGTTTCAATTCGCTAAACGTGGTTGAAACACGGTCACATGAAACGACTGATAAAAATTTAATATTAACGAGAATGTTTTGGTTCTGAATATTGAAGCCTTTTTTAATTGCGGCTGGATTGCGATTGATTATCATTACGCCCGTTGGTAGGTCAAAATGAAACGTAAACGTAAATTGTCAACACACTATTTCAGTGTCAGTCTATTCACCCTGCTCTTGAGGATGCCTAAATTTGAACTCGAAGGAAAAACAGAATCAGAAAAATTATTCCAATCCTATGGTGTTCGCTTTAGACACGAGGATGCGTGTGGCTTCCTGCGATTTCAAGCACTGTCTACACTGTCAACAACGAAAAGATGCAGGCCAGTCTTTCATCTGGTTGTTCGACGATAGAAGTGGGAAAGCATTTAAAGCATGCAATTGCTGTGCACACTCTCTGAAGTGTCTCCTGTAGAATACGGAGGGTTGTTTAGGTTGGCCACTTTTTGTCTTTAACTCTAGCTCTGACTGGTTTAGATTTAACCTGGTTGTGGTCACCTATACAGCTTGAATCTTGATCGTTTTACAAAGTTTTATACACCTTACTTCTATTAGGCAATTCTATATTTTAAAGTAATAGTCAACACTGCCTTCCTTACTGTGTGGTATTAATTTCTAGAACAGTGTCATTGAATGTCACAAAACCCTTGTTGACATTGTAATTTATACTAAGCTACAAACCGATTTAATTCTTAAGCGTAATCCAGAACACTTGATACTCGGGCCAAGGAGAGGCTTACTCTGACAGCGACATGCAAACATCACTCACTGTCTTGACGAGATTAAGTAAAACGTAATTAATATAAATATGTCCATTTTAATATAGGAATAAACAATATTCAAATAATATTCAGAGATATAGGTAAAATATATAAAAAATATACAAGATGATTAACGATCTCATTTAATAAAACGGAGTTTTTTAATAAATTGGTCTCACATTATCAAGAAAAAAGACATTAAGAACAAAGCACACGCACAAACAAACAGTTGTTACAAATTGTTTGGTGTTATTGGAGGGAACTATTAGAGTTTTTGCATTGGTCGAATATTAAACCGCATATTTCAGGGGAACGCCTAATTTTTTTTACTTTTATAGATAATCTACTGAGTAAATAGTTTTGATACACGACCATTTTGATAGGCACATGAATCCCTGCCATAAAAATGTAAACAAAGAAGCGTCCCACGTTCTCGACAAGGCTACTTGCAAGAACAAAGCTGTTTGCGGACTGCAAGATTCTAGATGTCTCGAGGGACAATGGAATGTTCCTTTATGAATATCATTGATATTATAAAAGCATTCTTACTCTACTCTAATGTGAAAATTAATCAGGATGTAGACATTTTAACGTGATACATATTCATGTGGAAGTAGTGTGTAATAATTGAGTTTTGAAATTTCAAATCACAGAATAAAACCAACAATCAAATAGACATATTCTCTATATAAATATGTAAAGATTAAATAGATTTTTGTATATTATAATTTAATCCTAATGGATAACAATAAATCACTCACTTACAAACAACAAACACAAGTTATAAGGAACTTGAGATGCGGTGACACAAAACACAAATACATACCTACAATTTTATTTCTTACGAAAAATGCAGTTCTTTGTTATCTTTGTGGAAGCTTTTTAAATAAGTTTCAAAATAAGTAGGCTTAAAAATATTAAAAATATTAGAAATTGTTTAAGTTTTAGTTGTGACGGATTTAAGCTCAGGCCCGCGAGGCCCGGGCCTGGGGCGGCAAATTTTGAGAGCGGCATAATTTTTAAGATGACTAAAATTAAAAATCGACTGGGTTTTTTTGTAAGCGGTAAGACCAAATTGAAAATTTTAATTTCTCTCTTACAAAAAAAACATAGTTCTATTTCAAGAGTAAAATAATTGATTAGGAAAGTACTAAAATCTGAAATATCTAACAGAAAAAATATTTTCATTATTTTAAACACCCTAGACTGGGCCAAAAAAGTTTTTTTACAATATACTGTTACGAAAGATAAAAGGCACCAAGCCGTCATGGGCCTAGGGCGCCGTCAAACCTAAATCTGCTACTGGCTTTAGTGTGTTCATTATAATTTAAACTTTAAATAAAATTCCAGGAATCTAGATTAAAGTAATTAAAAAAGATAAAAATAACAGTCTGACAAACAAAAGCGGTCTAAATCTGTAATGTCAATCTCAGTCAGTCACGTTTATTTAAACAAATAATGAAATTGAATGCCAACAGTGGCAATTATTTTGCTATAAATATATGAATCTTGTTTACAGAAAAAAAATAACTTTCCTTTTAATGAATTAATGTATTGAGTGTAATTTATCGTACACGGTACACAGGCTTCCACTGGATTTTAATTTTATTTTAACTTTGTCAAAGAATATTGTTAAATCTTTTCATAATATAGAAAATTCTTTTAATATACAAAGTACAGAATATTTATATAAGTGGGGAAATATAAAAATAAGACAAAGAATGCCCACGTGAGTTATTCCTAGTAGTTTACTACTGTACCCACCAAAAGTAACTGAATGGGTTTCCGAAGACCGCTAAGGTAACGTTAAATAAATTTATCGCTGTTCGAGGTCTACTACATATTAGATTGTCAAAGAATAAGTAGAACAGAGAGATATCAAAGAATGACATATTTAAAGGTAGTTAGTAAGGGCATCGCTCGACAAAATGTAATTTGTTAGCTATTACTGTGTGTGTTTTAAAATTGAGCGTACAATGATCATTGCATTAACAGTTACTTTAAAGACTTTTCGGGTTAGTGTTAATAAAAGAAATCAGCCAAATTTTTTGAAACGTCATAATAAAATTACACAAAAATAAAAATGAATATTTAGATTGTGAATAATTGTTCATAAAAAAATAATATGAAGACGTTTTTATATATCAACTGTATCAAATGCTATAAGAAGTAACCTGTGTAAGTTTTATCATCAGCTGATACTTTAAGGAAAACTTTAATAAACATAACATCTAAAACATTAAAGCGGAAAAGACGACCTAATTGTGACTTAATTAACACAATTGCTTAAAATATTTAGCGTACGCTGTTTAACGTAAATGCCATTATTGAAGTTATCTTTTTCTTTTTTGGTAATATGATATCTCATCAGTTATCTTTTTTTTTTTAAATACTGTTTCGAATGTATGTAAAAAATTTATAAGCACAACAAACACACTTAAAAGTTATCACTAATTGTAAAAAATAAAGAAGAAGAGTTATATTAATTATTAATAGTGGTGGCTATATTTAATCGATATCCGAAAATAAGACAAGACATGAATAGTACTAAAATAAACGACTCCTGTTATTCTTTCATTTATGTTATTATCAATAAAATTATTTTCACGGTAAGCAATCACACGAGTAAATAATCCTACCTTCACTTAAAGACCTCAAATTATGGCGGGATGCCAACAACGTAAATAATAGTAATTTGCATATTTAATAAATAACATTCCACTGAGTATAAATAGAAGAAATAATCCAGAAGTATTAAATACTTCATTAAGAAATAGCTAACCCTACGGAGTTACTAATTCAGCTCGGTAGCTGATTAAAATCAAAGTAATATAACCGAATCTCACGCTATCAAAAAGCCATTTGGTTTTTCAACAATTCATAGCTTTTGCTAGAAAATATATAAATTTGATTAAAAGTTAGAAATAAGAAATTCGTTGAAATACTCGTTCATTAAATAGACCGATAGTTTGTAATAAAAATATTTTCAAACTAATAGATATGTAAAACTGAACGTTAGTAGAATTCTGTAACTCACTAACCAATCAGCACAGAGCATGTATTAGTGCAGTCTTCCTGAGAAATAAAGTTGTTCTTATTTCCACGACAACCGCCGTAGCTGAAAGGCACGCACATGCCCTTGAGAGTCGAAAACGCCCAGCGGGAGTACAGTCCACGACAGGGACCCGGGTCGGGAGCCTCCATACAGATACCTGAAAGATGTGAACTATTAAAACATTCACAAGAACATACAACGAATAAATGATATAGGATAAATCGCTTTTCATAAATACTTCTAAACTACGGTTTATATTCCTAAATTCAATTCTTCGAGATTATCTATTTGAGCGGTGCACTAGCATAAGTTTTTTTTATAATCGCGACTCACGTTTAGCTGTGATCATGTCGATCGTACAATCCTCTCTTTCGGAACATGGACGTTGTTGCATGAGTTCAACTCGCGAGCTGCATTCCTGCTGACGGTCTGCTGGCACCAGCAACAGACGGGTGCGGAACGCCACACCACGTCCACATGACGCTGAGCAAGGAGACCACGATGCCCACGGACTAGTGGGACATTGGGGGTCCGAAACCTCTTGAACCTCTCCTTCGGGGCAGGGCGGCTCCATGCATTTGCGGTTTTCCTCTAATAAAGGTTGTTAAATTTGAAAAAGTTCAAAAATTATCAAGACCAAAATAAGAATCTAGTCAATATTCCCACCGGTGTTCACTAGGGGGCATTTTTTGTATCCCATGTGATCAATAAATGTTCGTCGCCTCGTAGCAATTCCAACGCCACATGTAGCGGAGCACTCGCCCCAAGGACCCCATTCAGTCGTGCGGCAAACTGGCAGGTCGGTACCAGACTCCGAGTTAGAGTCGGGTATCGGGACTTCACTGTCGCTATGAAACGAAAAAATAAAATAAAAAATTAGTAACAGTTTCGTTTTCGAAATAAACCACTTTCCAATAGCCCCAACTATAGTCAAATTGAATTACAATATTTTATATATTTTAAAAAAGGAAACACTAAACAACATAACGTCAGAGTAATAACAACAAGGAACTCACGGACATTCGGGAATATCTGCGACACACATTTCCTTGGACACAAGCTGACGGTCGCATTTGAACATCTGCGCTTTCTGTGGCATACGATATTCGCGGGTTCGCATCCGGAGCCCCTTACCACACGACACCGAGCAAGGAGACCACTCGCTCCACTCAGTTACCGCACACTGGGCTGCAAAAATTAATAGACAATCAATCACGTCATTTTGGACATATGAGGGATTCCGCATGATATGCCGAGAAAAGTACTTACGTATGTCGACCGAGCGAGTGTTCTCTTGTTCTTCGACCACAAGACTCTGAAGTACTTCCTGGTCACATGCTCGTGAAATAACGCTCTCCCGCTTCAAGTATAACCTCGCCATAGGGTTCATGCTGTCGCTCGCGGGATTGTAGAAAGGGGCTCTCGGATCCTCGGGATACATAGTCGTGATCCGGTACATTTTTTCACGCGGAACTGTTTCTGAATTTGGAGACTGCAAATAGAAATCAATATTATTACACAGATATTATAAAAAAACGTATTTATAAAGTGTACATACCATGTATGTTATACCGTTATCAGTGCCAGCGTCATATGGAAATAGATCAACGACCTTATTTTCTGTCCATGTACAATCTTTTTGGCAAAGATCAAGTCCACTCACTCCCACCACCCAATCGGGAGAAGGTCCTAGTATTATATATATAATGGAGTAACGGATTCATCATAAATATAATCAGAGATATATTATGACGAATGTTAATACAATAAATAAGTCGAATAGTCCTATAAACAGCCATTACATACAAATTGTTCACATCCATTTTTAACAGATATTCTTTCCTTACCAAACATAGATGCAAGCGACAGTAAATGTCTTTTGCGATCTACAGTGAAGGTAGCTGAAGTGTTCAAGTTGAGCCTGGGATGCCAAAGACCGGCAGCCTTCACTACGCTGCGCAGATAGGCAGGGCCATGTTGATGCAGCTCACGCTCCAATAGACCTGGCGAACCCCACTCTGCTAAAGACCTACCAACGGATATTTTCAGTTAGCAGTGTCGGAGAAAAATAATCTAGATATCAAGAAAATTATAAACTTCTTTCTTCATTTGTGTGATTACAAAAAATAAACAAATAATAGTTTAACCTGAAGCCATCAGTAGCAATTTCCCCTTCTCCCCAAAAAGAAAAGTTCTTGACGTGAGTCGCACCAATGACATCGGAGAAATGTGTCAGCCAGAGAGCCTGTACAGGAAAGTCCTTAGGATGAGTCTGCGGGGACCACAAACCCTCAAACACCATCTAGAAACAAACAATAATTAATAAATGGGTCTAATAAAAATAATTAGATTAAGGCAACGTACGTACACTATACTTTGCGTCATCGCAAGCACAGCAATCCACACTGGGCGGCTCTTCACATATACGATGCGTCAGTTGCCCATCAGCCGCGAACCACCGAGTGTCATTTTCGTAAACCATTGCCCTAAATACATATTTATTAAAGTTAAAATCTCTATAAAATCTTACAAAAGTAATTTATGCTACCTTATCAGCACACATCCTGAACCGGCCGGTGGGGCTTTCCACATAACCTGCACTTCGGTTTTAGGCAAATCATCGGCTTCTATGACGGAATTAGTACATTCCTCATCGAACTTGCTAAGCGTGTCCGCGAATAGCTGGAACTGTCCCTGTTTCCGCGGAGTCCGCGGCGATGACGGATCTAATGGGTCCAGTAGCAGCTGGAATCTGGTGAACTGTTGTACCACGTCGTGAGTTCGCGAACCAACCAAAGTTACTGCAATATAAAAAAATACTCATTAATATCATTAACATCACTTATCCCATATTTTTTTAAATTAAAAACCTCTGCCGAAACTTTGAAACTAAACAGAAACATAGCTTACGGGAAAGTAATATCATAAATAACCATTGTCTTAAAGTTTTAAAAAGACAGGGAAGATTGATTAATTCAGCTATAATATGTGCAGGAGTCTATTTGCGGATGTTTTCAATGTTAATACTTACAGCACGAGTTACGTGACTCGCTAATACAACCACACTTTGCAAATTACCAGTAATTTAAGTAACAATTTACTCAGAAAAACATTAATTTGTTATCTCTTATTTAATCCCTGTCTCTGACCCCACGTACCAACATATCTTTGTTCCGGAGTGTATCTTTCTACGTCTCCATTAATGATGACCCGGTAGAAATTGTCCCCCGGCGATTTCTCCCCAGCACCTTCCCCTGGATGTAACTCACAGGCGTTCACACAGACCACTGCCAAACACCACGCTCCAACAGTCCACCACATCGTGGTAACCTTCATGCTAATATCAAAAGTATGGCTTATATCAGATTCATAATTTATCCTGGCGACAATTCTTATTTTGAGGGTTCAGTTGAAGTAAGTATAATGTTATTTTAACTGCTCAAATATTCGTGAGAAAATCGAATTTAACTCATTTCACATAAATAATATATGAATATTATTTCAATTAAACATTAACTTACCAACGATATGTTTACAAAGTAAGACCACGGGATGTGGAGTGCGCGATAAGCTGCCGGCGGCTGATAGTGGGTCAGATGTCATGTGGTCAAACACCGCCCAGAGACGATCTTTATAATAATAAGACCTATTTTAATATCATCCATTAAATATATTACTCTGAATATAAAACGTGACCGACATTTTGTAATAAAATAAGAGTGAATTTGAAAACACATCAATTGTAAAAATTTAAGTTTAATCTTTGAACATTAAGAAATAATTTTTTAAATTAATTATTGACAGATACTGAAAAGTGCTGTCTCGTTTTAAGTAACCTTTTTAACAAAAAATAAAAAACAAATGAGATTCTGCAGTAAACAACGTAATGGGATTTTTTTCCAATTTAAGAGACTTAAGTAATATTTCTCTTACATTTATGGAAATATGTATTGGATATATGAAATTAGATAGCTTAGCTCACGAAACAATTGGGAGGCTCACCCTCAGTGACGTCACCAGTGACGTAAGTTCGGTCAATCATTGCTCCACATCTACTAAATTGGGGGGTCGATTTGAACCAATAACATATGTAAACACCAATTTGATAGATGGACATGCTAAATCATAACATGACCTGAACATATTTAGAAACCGTATAATATATCTGTAGAATACTGTGTTGCTTATTCAAATTACTATACACTTTTGTACAAATCCTATATTTTCCTGAGAAAATATTAATTATATTAACGCTCATGGGTTTATAAAATATACACAGAACGGGAATCACACGCAATTTGTGAATTACGAGCCTATTAGCTTTGACCTTCACAACGTTGCTCAGAACAACTGACATTTTGTCAGTTCATTTTTATATGTATATTTTTAAATATTATAACTTTCACTAAATCAACGTGAAGACAAAACACTCACCTTAGAAGCTTGTATCCCGGTAATAAGGCGAAGACAGCATTAGCTACTCCTGCCAAGTGCTCTCTTCCGCCACTCACACAATATTTTCGTTGAGGACTACCATAAATAAATGCTGCAAGAGATATTAAATAATAATTTAATTTTCTGAAATTACAAACAAAGGCACCAAGACATTTAAAGTATTTTAAATTAAAATGTACTAAATTCCCCGTAAGGTAATTGGTATTTCTAATTATCAATCCTTTAAAATATAGATTTGGTTACAATGATAATACATTTATAAGAAGTGTATATATATA
>DVQP01003218.1:0-11130 GCA_018231745.1 Danaus eresimus
TATATATACATATATATATATATATATATTTATGTAACCAATTAAGCATACCTTGTTTTCAAGGAGTCTGTATATGTAGATAGATGGAAATCTAGCAGTATATATACATACGTTCTTCTGAGAACGACCTTGGCAAACTTCCCCGTTCCACTGCTGTCTCTTGGGACGGACAAAATTACGTTGGTTTGTTTACATAACAAGAATGCGACGAAATTAAGTTTTGTAACTTTTTCTTTAGTGAAAAATAACTTTATTACTATTGATATAGCGTTACTATTAGCTGAACATTTTATGGCATAAATTAATGTTGCAAAAGAAATTGTAATTACACTGAAGGAGCAACGTGAGATATTTGTACGTAATACGTTTATTTCTGACTCCGAAGTAACTTATAAAATAAAGTACGTAAAAGTTTTGTATAGAAAAACATGCTGAAAGTAAATAATAACGATATTGAAATCTTAAGTTTATATTAAAATTACAACTTTATACATACAAGAGAGATGATCTGAGGAACTTAATCAAACGGTCACCAAGCTTAAAAGATAACTTGGTAGGTAGTTCATATAACCGTTGTCCCACTAAATGTTAGACGCAAATGTATTACTCGATATTATATTTATTTATATGAAATATTCGCTGGACGATCCGACAGTTGGACATCTTATATCGGGTAATTGATACCTTCTTATGACATTGAAAGATAATAGCACTGAGAAATGTTACACTTTTAATATCGTCCCATCGTTGTAATTGACGTTCGACGTATATCGAATTATATACAAATAGATTTAGGGTTTTATGCTACAAATGCTAATTAATAGTGTTAAAAATAATATCACTACTTATGGAAATTTCATTATTCATGAAATTTTTATTGACATTAATTTTCTTTATATTTTTTATGGTTCGCTATCGAAACTTCATATTGTTTAATTAAAATTGAGATTGTGTTTTGAAATTTGTTACAAACTGAAGTAACAATATAGTCTGTTGTGTCAAGCACGAAAGTATAGTACTAAAACAATGGTGATAATTTGTACGTTTTATTTTATTGTACGTAGTGAGGTTTATTTTGAAATTAACTTGTAGCCGTATTAGTTAATTATAGCCAATTAAATCTAACCGAACATCGCTTTTCCCTTTTACGATTTTGTTAAACCGGTAGTGTTTACTGTCATATAAATTTTTAAGGTTAATATTATTTACGCCAACTTTCTCACTGTGTTCTTGTTCCTGTTCCACTCTTGTATTTATTGTATTATGACAATAATAATATTGCGAAACCGATATCAAATATTATAACGATATTAAACAGAGTGCCGTTGTCAAGGTTGTGTTGTTTTGAGTGTGAGATAAGAAGTGATTAAAATTATCAATCGATTAAGAGGTCGCGAAGGGAATTAATATTTCAAAGTGGCGAAGTCAGAGTCGAGACTTGTGCTAGTGGCCGATGGTGATGATGATGGATGCTGTTGTCCTGGAATGAGGATCAGTGACTTGGGTGGGGTACTCCTTGAAGCTGCTAAGCTGACGAGGTCCTGGTTCTGTCAGAAGCCAGATCACGGGTAAGAGAGAAGAAATTAAATGAAACTCGTCGAAGTCTAAATCTTCATTCTTTTTTATATAGCTTAACTTGAATTTCTCATATGATTTTAAGATTCACCAAGATATATACAGCGTTTTCATCTTTTTCAACATAATTATCATCCAACAATTCAAGAGAAGAATTATTCTATGAAATATTGAAGTTTATTTTATGTTCGTGTCCCTTTAAATTAAGTAAATATGAAAAGTTCGATGAAATTGAAGGGAAAAGGAAAATAAATGAGTTTTATATTAAGATTCATTCTGGAACTACAAAATCCAATTCACTGTCAAACATTTATAATTGAATTGTAACAGCGTGGACCGAAACCTATTCCGTCAAACCAATCTATATCTTTCATATCTGGTCGTTTCAATAACAGACCATTTTTTGCCGAAACTAGGTCGCTCCTGCAGTGGGCGCATTCGACCGTATTAATGAAGTCGGTGAAAACTCTATAGAGTGGCTCACGGCTCACCCCCCAAGTAACAATGGTGGGGATGTCTCGCACCATTTGATGAACACACCTTAATACAGTTTTATAAAACACCCTAAAGGTATTTTTCCCAGTGAAGCTATGATAAGATACCCTATATGTAACTTCTGTACAGTAATTCAAACATTCTTTGGCGTTGGTTATTAAAATAAATTGTGCATATATTTAATTAATATTAATTTGATACGAAAGAGTCTTGTAAAATTTTAAAGAAATGTAAGCATTTCTAACGCGCTCCAAAGTCTGTTGCAGAAAGTTATTCATTATATTCTATCAAATGGTTGTATTACTGAATAACTTAAATTACATTCAATTATTATTTTTCTCTTGTAAATGGTTACGTTAAAAATACTGCGCCAATTTAATTGGGACGTACATCGGATACTTGTGTGTACGAGTGCTGCAAGGCTTTGTACTGGCAGCCCTCCAACAAACACTAGGTCAATTATTAATTGACTGGCTTTGACTGGTTTTATCGCCAGAATTATCGCCGTTAAAGAAATTTCTTTGTCAGCGGTTTTTAAAAACATGTCCTTTTGCTTTTACGATCAATTTTACGAAAATGAATTGTTTATTCGTCTTCTATGTAGTGTGAAGTAATAGTTAATTTCAATTTTTATTTGTATTGCTGTTGCATTTAGTATATCTTTACATATGTACCTAAAAATAAAAATAATAAAAGATTGAGAAATTTCCTTTAAAAATAAACACCCATCAAATCGATGATGAAGTTGAACCAGAAATACGGTTTGGCAGAAATAAAAATATTAACGTCAATTTAATTTGATATTTGGAAAAAATATTTCGCCCATAAATACATGTAACCTTTGATGTGTACGTTAACTGCAGATCAAGTATTTGTATTAGCAAGCTTTTCAATTCGGATTTCAAACACTCCGTGGGCGCACCGATTACCTGAAGTTTTGCTACACACTACTCCCATTTCCCAGATTTCATTTAACTCAAGTTTGATTGCAACATTGATGTTGAAATTGTGTTAACAACTACCTATGAGCAAATTTAATATATGAACTTTATCGTTTTTAGTACACAGCTTCCGATATACAATTAAATTTTTTAATCCTCAAACGCTCTCTAATCCCACCAATAATTTAGTTATCTATTTCTCATTGTGACTTTTATTATGTCTCTGTGAGTCGAGAATCGGGAACAATTTAAATTATAGACCGCAGATATTTTCACAAACTTTCTATAAGTTCGTGACTATCAGTAGATTCTTAAATAAAAGCTGGTTCACGATTCAAATATTATCGCAACGCGAGCTTTTATCGATCCTTGTTTGCAAAGTCTTCATAATTATTATAGAAGTTTATATGAAGATTAATAATTTTTGTTCGCGATAGTTCAGTTTGAAATTATAGACAGTAAATGCTGTTATAAAATGCCAAGTATTTTGAGACAGAATAGAAAATGTACACTTTGTTTTCTGAAATAATACTTAATAAGGTACTTTGAAAGTAACGATACAAAATATAACTTATGTCAGACTCTGTTTGTCAGCTGAATGTTGTCTCTACTTTCTAAGACAGTATGTTTTCGGTATTAATATGATTTAAGGGTCTATTAACAATTAGGTAATTTGACATGAATAAGCTTTGATTTGGAAGTGATGAATATTTTCGACGTCACATATAAGATCTTAATCAATCTAAACACTTCGAAAGCAATAGGTTCTAGTTGAGGTAGCAAGCGATACAGCCTGCTTTCTGGTCCTTCATGACCTCTCCCATCTCATCTTCTCATAAGACTCATCAACTCTCATATCTTGACATATGATCTCCCTTTTGTTTTATTATTGTGTACATTACATTTAATTTATACATTACCTTCTGTGTGTTGCGAATAATTCTCGCTCGACCGCTCGTGGTCATTGTCAAGGAACACGCGTCGTTCCGCGCCGGTTGACATAAATGAATGAATTCACGAATAAATTAAACCTTACTGTTACAAAACGTTCGTAGAGGGTTTTCTTGTTTTACAACATTTAAAAGAAGTCTCCAATTAATATGTTGGTTTTTTTCCATAGTATAGTTTAGCTATTTTTATTACGGTATATGCAAATTTCGTTTAAATATATTGTGTAGCAAGAACAAAGTTACGTAGATATGTTCTATAACTGGACATCAAGGTGTGAGTTATGATTGCATGCGTTCATACGGTTCTTGGCTTACAGTAATTTTACTACGGTCCGTCAGTCATACTGAGAACATATTCTCGTATACTGTTAAATTACGTCCTATAAAACTTTCACTACATAAATAATAACTGTCCCTTGAATTCTATTTCCTAGGTTATAATGTTATAGTTATATAAAAAATTTAAAAATAATTTTCTTATTTTTAATATATAAAAGATTTTTGCGTCTATTTTATTGGCAATTTATTAAACTTATGATTAAGTAACACATATAATAGAAAATAAATTTTTTATTTTACATATAAGATTTTTCGTCTGCTACAGTATTTTCAATTCTTTTCAGTAAGCGCCAATAATTATTCTATATGTACGTTACGAACTATTAAAAGTTTTATTTCATGTGATACATTTTAATGAATATGTTAAATAGGTTAAGAAAACCGGTTTTATATCGCTTAGACTTCAATTACACAGCGCACAACCAGCCTTGTGACGCGTTAAGACTCCATCTTCTTTAATTATGTATGACATATGCGCATATGATATTTATTCAATGTTTAATTAACTTAAATTACTAATTATATTATACTGACCTAGATTTTATCTATATGTAGCTATAGTAGGTTTTGCCCTCGACATTGTGAATGTGAAATTTATTTATTTAATATATCAGGTCGGAAATACTTATATATAAATATCGTGTTAGTTAAAATGTCAACGGCTGTACGGATGTCGCTGAAAACTGATGGATTGTTAGCGTAAAACCTGCAGACGGACATGGGATAGGTCGATCCCGTTCTATAGTAAAAATTGTAATGAAATCCATAATCTGCATATTGACTGCCTCTAAGGCACATTGGAGCTCACCTGCTCAGCTATGAATTTCTAATACTGAAACTGATACAGGCGAAGGGCGAAGTCACGGGAAAAAACCTGTATATGATAAATATGAAATATAAAAATCTTAATTATATTTTGTCGAACATTATTGTGTCTTTAATAATGTAACTGATTATTCACAAAAAAAAAATCTGTGGAATATATGTTTCATATTCAAATAATTGCGAATTTGTCAAGAAATGCGTAAAATAGTTCTTTTATTTATGCGAAAGGGGGCAACTGAGCAGACGGCTTACTTGATGGAGGTAGTACCGTCGCCCATAGACATCTGCAAAGAAGTTTTGCGGATGTGTTGCAACTCTTGATTTTTTGGTTAGTTGGGAAAGAAGGAGAGGAAAAAGTGGGAGAGGGTAGGGACAGGAAAGGGGTGGGAAAGGTTGGAAGAAGGGAAAGGGCAACCGGCTCTCTCACCCATCGGACAAAACGCAGCCATTAAGAGCTGCCGATCTTCTGCGAGACTGGTACTTCTCCGATCGAGCCAGCCCATTATGGAGATGTAGTAATTTGACCACAACCAGGCTCTACCACCCAATAAATAGTAAAAATTTGGGTATTATTCGAATTTATTATTTTTTTGTTTAACGTTCTTTTTTTTTAGAGATTTCTTTAGTATACAAATAGAGTCAATAAGCCTAGTAATTTAGACGTTGAGGAATAACGAACAGGTAAAGGAACAAATTTAATTAACAAAATTAAAGATCGTGAAATAATTTTGATAACTCTTATTTGCCTGTATAAATAAATGAAGGTGAAGTTTGTTAGTGGATTAATGTCTTTAATTACTTTTATCTCTATACAATTTCTTACAAACTGTCGTTTATAGTAATATTCTAATTCTTGTCTACATAATTATGCTATTTAGTACTAAAGTTCCATTTTATCCTCTTTTTTAAAACTGTTAATCTGTTATAAACGAGTTTATGTTTATATATAGTGCCGAGGGAAAGTGTTGTCTTTAAATTGCTAATTTCTTTACCTACATCATTGATATTCCTTATCGAAACTATATTAGCATTTAGGCTTGTTTTTTGTTGTAAGAAAATGTTAATTCCAATTAATAATCCGACACTACAAATTGATGATATCGAGTTTATAAAGTATATTAAGTTCAAAACACATCAATTCATGAGTTAGTTGCTTATTTTTTTCAACTTTTTTTTTGTTTCCGTGTTGTATTTGAAGTTGAAAAACTCGTTACCTTGTAATATTTATCACGTTAAAAATAACAAGATCAATTTCAGAATAGTTTATCTTTTTATTCTATTAATTTATTGATTTTTAACTTATTGGGATTATGATTAAAAATGTTTTGGTATTAATGAAACGTGTTTAAACATCCAGAGTTATCGATAAATGTATTTTAGTTCCAGTATTCTTTAATATATTAAATACATAAATGTAATATAAATGATTCCTAAAGATATATCTCATTTTTATCTAAATGATAACATTATCAGAGTATATTTAATGGTGATATTAATAAAAACATTTATCTATTGATGTATCAACACGATCTCAACGACTGTATAAATTAGTTGACCGTTTATGGTTAAACTTGTAAGGACTTTCGTATTGACTTTTTTTTGAATGAAAACTAGCGAATTGCATTTAAAACTGAAATACGTCATAACAAAATAATCGATTTTGCCAAAGTTTCTGAAGGAAAAATTAAATTGTGTCTCATACATGTCAATAATGAAGAAATACTAAAGTAACAAAACTGCTGCTGATAGTAATTAAGGTTTTTTTTGAGTTGATGATTTTCTAAAGATTTATGCTTTGTGGAAAAAAATATAGTAATTAGTTAAACCGGAAACATCAAATATAACTCGAATCACATTTTGTATGAATAATTCCAAGCAATAGTTTTTGTTCTTTGTAATTATTTTAATATTTTGGTTTTTTGAATCAAACGAAAAAAATAGACAATCTTCACAAAATAAATTAAGACGTAGTAATTCAAAAGTAGTGATATAAGTCCCAATAATAATTAAAATTACTTCCAGAAAATTATCCTGACCGTGATAATTTAATGATTATGAAATATAATTAACACCAGCCGTTTAATAATAACTGTATCTTAAGACATCATTACAGTCACTTTGAATGGTTTGTATTTGACAGAAGTTGACCTAACCTACATACATCGGAGTCCAGAGCTCGAAGCTAGCACAAGTAAATGGGTCGCAATTATATGAACATTTCTATAAAACGGGGCAGTTTCTTATCTAAATTTTATTAGTTTTCATTAATGTAAACCTTATTTATCTTGCTCCGATTAATAATCTTTGCCTTCGCCGTCGTCTTGAATGTTCTTAACGTGATAATTTAATTCGTTTTGAAACAGAAATTATCAATGTAGATTTAAATAAACATTATATTTAAAGTCTTACATCATTAATATTTAATAAAAATTATGTAACATCCAATTGGAAAAGTACTTTACTTAGACTTAGGCGAAAATATCATTTAAATTTTGTCTTTGTTTTTGAAATTTTTATATAGTATGAACGAAACCAAGATATATTTTTTTGTGTCAGCTAAACCTGGTAAACTATCAAAAATCTTATTTTACAACATCTTCTATTGTCCTCAGCTTCTCCCAAAAGGTGGATGAAGAAGAAGGCGGTGGCGGAGTACCCTTGCATCCACCAGACGGATTCTACTCTCACCAGCACAGTATACACAGCGGACATCATGGACACCACGTGGAACCAGACCGGGGTTATATGGAGGGGAACAGATACGTTACAGCTGTTCACCGACCGCTGCCAGGTCAGGGTTTAAAACAATGACTAATACAAATAACTAGAGATGAATCCTCTCCGAAATTTAATTAAATACCAAGAACTACTGGCTACCATAGTGATACGAACATTTTAATGTGTACAAATTAAATTAAACATAATCATTACGATACTAGCCGTTTTTCGGATACTGCTCGTCTTTCATCTCAGTGCTAGACACACTTACCTCGTCTGCCCGCGATCACGGTTGCCGTAAAGAAACTAAACTTTCGAATTATGTAGAAACAAAATAATGGAAAAAACGCGCAGTATCCGAGAAACTTATATTATTGAAATGAATGCAATGAATTAATATAGGATCGGCATGTTTTTGATATAAAACAAATTATCATAAAATAATGTTTTGATTTCAATATCTTTATCTCGAGTTAGCATCGGCAACTACTAAGAACATTTTACATTTTATATTAATAAGTTCTAGAGGATAATATTAATGGAAAGCTGAAATTTATTACTATGGACTTGGTCTATAAAAAAAAGGTACAAGCCAGTTTATATTTTGTCACAAAAAAAATTCGCTGTGATCACAATTTTCTCTTCGCGAATTTTTCGGCGGAAGTCATCTTGAATTTTATTTACAGCTCTATATTACCTTATTATTTAGAATACTCGCATAATACATTTAAAATATATGCTCAGATATTACAATAATTATATGTGTATTGTTAAACAAAGACGTTTACTTACGTCATGTTAAGTCAACCGTTTCCAAATAAAGAGTGATCGATACGACTCAATTCGTCTGACTCAATCCGTTGCAGTACGCGTAAGCGTAACAAAGGATTGTGATAAACTATATATAATTAATATTAATATTAATATGTAATATTTTATATTTTTCTATTTATTAGCGAAATTTTGATTAAATAGTTACTATTAAATTTATAACTTCTGTATTCTAAAGACGTGTTACGACATCTAAAATGACAAGTTAACGTATGTCACAGTGAAATTAAGTAATGCAATATAATTTCGTTATCAACTTTAAGTCGATCTAAGTAATTAAGAGAATTGCTAAATTCTGTATACATTTGAGTTACACTTGAAGCATCTGCATTAAATTAAGGGGTAAAGTATGAGAGAAAGCTCTCATTATACGCTAAAACTCCTAAAGCGTTCGTATACAATTTCCGCAAACATAGGATTAATAATGTTAAAATGAAATTTAAAGTTCCGTATCATATTCTGATTACGAATACGTTAACTTCGTTATTTGTCAGTCAAAAGAATTCGAAACTCTTTGGGCAATTAAAATTCAAATACTTTATCCTAAGTTATATTTACACCGCAAAAAGTTGATAAAAAAATTAAAGAAACTTAATGTTAATGTTCACATTCTCAATGATTTTGGAACAAAAAATAATAATTTCTATGTGTGTATAATAAATAACATATGAATGACAGCCCTACTATAAGTAAATGTTACGAGTGATATGAAAATTTTGTTTTGGGTAAATAAGTAGAATTAATTATTTTAGTTACGTAGGAGCAACTATATAGCTTTATTGGTTGACCAAAAATGAAAATTATTATAACACCTGTAACGAATTTCCAGCTCTAAACCACTCGAACTCGTCATGCTCTTCGGCATCGAACGCATCAGGCGCCGGGCTGTGCGCGGGAACCGAACCCACACCGCCGCTGTACATCGCCGCCCCGCCAGAGGGATTCGGGCATGCTGTGCATACAAACAGGTAATGTATAACATACACAATGAAGTTATCTTTTATAAAGTATAAAGGACATACATCGTCGTATTACGTCAACGTAGTAATGATAGTGAGGATTTAGCGATAGTTATGAAAAACGTCATGGTAGCAAGGTCAACGGTAGATTCGTTAACTGTTACATATAATATATAGAACATTATGTTAATTTATTTTCCGCTATTATTCATTAAGAATACATACACTCGTTAATGTATACCTTCGGAAATATATGACTACTGCATTTGTAGAAATTTATATATGTGCACTAACGTACGCTCGTTTTATGCTCAATATGAATTTTTATGTTGAAAACTTAAATCAATTCTCAAACTCCTCGTTACTATATCGAAATGGATTTATCATAATCTACATGCGGTTCAATGGACTTGATTGAAAACATCTTGGTGAAAACAATAACAAAACAAGGAAACGTTCAGTTTATATATTTTAGCGCTAATGACTATTGCGTTAGAACGTCTTAAGATAATGATATATTTATTGCCACATAGTATTATGTAATACGCAATTATTATTTATAGTTGTACGCTATTATGTCGCTATAGATATTATTGACATTATTATATAAATGTTTTGTTTTACATATCAGACGACGTTGTATTGAAAGGATTTTAAAATAACTAGCGTCTAAATGAAATTTTTATTTCACATATCGTGTCTCAATATGTTCGTTTCACTGATAACGAACATTTTTATTATAATTTGTTGGGAACAAAACTCGCATCACTTCAAATTGAATCGTAAGCAACAAATAGGTAAACTTATATATGACTATTCTTGATGTAGAATAATAATCACGATAACAATAAATTCTTGGAAAATTCATTAGTAAGAATCTAAAACATAAAAAATATATCGCATTGAATTGTATAAAATATTTTATTTGCTTAATATTATCTTGTACATATATAACATCACTCTGTATGGTGGTCTTATTTGGTATCTGGTATTTATATATATAGATATATATATATATATCTAGCTAGTTTTTATATATGAAATGTTCCATAGGCGAGGCACAGACGTGGGAATCATTGGCACAACTGGAATAACACAAAAAGATCCAACATTACCCCAAAAAAGGGGTAAACTGACACGAGGGTATGTCCCTAACCTCAGGAATGTAACCTAAAAGTCCTTAACTCCTTCTAATAACTTAAATTTCACTCATACTGCAAATCGATGCTAGTATATAGTGGACACGACATATCTCACTTAATTCTACCTTATCTCGTAGCCTCACCAACTAGATGACCATATACAGCATGATCAAAACATGACCTTATCATGTATTACCAGGAGTTTCTCGTTTATTAATCAACTTACAAATATTCATAATTACTAACTATTTTCTTAGGTTTTTTATAACTACATCTTACCTAACAGACTATATAAATTACCATTATTTCTTCAGCTCTATCATATATACAGCATGATCTCGTTCAGTTAGATAAC
>DVQP01003219.1:0-11130 GCA_018231745.1 Danaus eresimus
TATATAACCATTTTTAAAGACTAAGATGAAATCCAAAATAAATACGGTAAATGACTTTATTCATAGACTAAAACTGGTTTTTGGTATTTGATATGTAAAACATTTTCTTGTAAGATCTTTATATTAACTGCTTCAAGATAATAATATTTCGAATTGATATTACGTATTCCGCCGTTTAGAAGTGACCTCTTGAGTTATGACGACGGCCATGTATAACTAATATAATAGACGTTTAATCTCAACTAGTCTTTTCCGTTCCACATCTATGAAGAGTCATGAGAAGACTCATTTAAATTTTTTTCTTTAATTATCCTACAAAAATATTAATTCTATACATATCTTCTCACACATACAATCAGTCAGTCTTCATATGGGGCGTAAACTACATATTTATCATTCATAAACAATTGCGCATGCTAGTATCGAAGTAGATTTATGAATGTTAAACTGGAAATATTCCCGATTACGTTTAAGACTGACAATGCAATATTGTGGGGCGAGCCAAACTCAAGTAAAATTCATTATTCTACATATATCAAATTACTTTTTATTTCTTTCTTACATATGCAAATAGGAGTAGGTATGTTAATAGCAAAAATGTTTGCTTTCTAAAAAAAAACAACAAAGTTTTATATGTAACACCATTAAGTCAACAGATCGCTTTATACATAGTTAATTGATTAAAAAATTATAACCGATTGAATGTTTCATATTAATAAAATAAGCTAGTTCCTCGTTATACCAGAGACATATTAAATTTTCTGAAAATTTAATTGAAAAGGAGTTTTGTAATTATCAAATTATAAGGCTTCCTGCTTTCGCTAATTCAGATATTGAGTAAAGGTACTTAAAAGCTAAGTTGTTCATAACCTTTTCAAAATATATTTTTTATTTATATAAGGATCATTTAGCAATGAATATCATGAATATATATATTAAGAACACTTATAGAAAATGTATTAAGATTTATTAAAATTTTTCGTAACTCTATAAAGTTTTAAAATAACCACAGCTTAAATAGATGTCAAAGTAAAACAGAAAAAATATTTTTTTTTATAGTCATTATCTTGAAACTTCAAGACTTGACTGCACTAGTGTGACATTTGTAGTGTGCGCTTATTTAATTTTGAAATATATTATGCCATACAAACGAAAGAAATATCATGTCGGAGATACTCATTTAAAAAAACGCTGGCGGGTGCGAAATAGGAAGAAGGATTTAGACCAAATAGACGTAGATTTGAAAGAAGGTTAGTGTAAACCGTATGGTTGCTGTAAACACATGCTATTTAAGATGTTTAGGTTATATTTTTGAATGAATCTTATTTTTACAGAAAATGCAGACAAGTTATTGAATCAAAGCGTTGACCTCGACTTACCCGGTGCTGCTCAACATTACTGTCTACATTGCGCTCGCTACTTCATCGATGAACACGCTCTTTCTGAGCATTTTAAAACGAAGGTACATAAAAGGAGATTAAAGGCATTGGAGCTCGAACCTTACTCCATAGAAGAATCTGAGAGAGCCGCGGGGCATGGAAACTTCAAGCTACCAAATAAACGTAAGATTGTCACTCAAGAAACTAAACAAATAGAAAACGAAGACATAACAGAGAGAGATTCAGAGGAAGTTAGCCCTAACAAAAAGAAAAAATCTGAAGAAAATGCTACATAAAGTAT
The DNA here is from genome assembly GCA_018231745.1 of Danaus eresimus. Taxonomy (NCBI): domain Eukaryota; kingdom Metazoa; phylum Arthropoda; class Insecta; order Lepidoptera; family Nymphalidae; genus Danaus; species Danaus eresimus. The sequence goes on from DVQP01003219.1 coordinate 1,681, forward strand.
GTAAGCTCATTCTTAGTACTAAGGTCTATGAGTGTAATAAAATCTATAAAAGATCCTCTGCCCTATTTATCAATAGTCTCAAAGCAACCGATAATTTTGCTTATATAACACCACATGTTGATTATCAAGAAAGAATTAAGAACAAAGAACTGCTGCAAAACAATTTGGACAAACGAAAGTCAAAGGTTGTTCTGAATAAAATAGAAAACCTCTGGTCCATTTATGATGATTTAAAAACTAAAAAATTACAATTGGAGGAAAGGAAAAGTGTTGTATCCAAGGAATTAGGAGTACTGATTAAATCTGAACAACAAGGTGACCATGTTGAAAAATTAAAAATCCAAAATAGTCTCTTAAAAGAAAACATTAACAAATTAAAAATTCCATTGTGGTCAGCGGAGGAGGCAGCTGTTGTGGAAGCTTTAAAATTACCAAATGAATTACACCCTTTAACTCAATGTTTTAATAATAATATAATCTATGAATATAGATCTAAACCATCAAATAGTAAAAACCATGTGGATATTGGTGAAAAACTAAGTTTATTACAACATACAGAAAATGGAAATTATTATCTAAAAGGGGATGCAGCATTATTTGAATTGGGGGCAAAGTATTATTTCAGCGGTATATTAAAACAAAATAATTACACTCAGTTCTCAAATCCAGATTTTTCTAAGAGTCTTATTGTAGAAGGATGTGGGGTAGATCACACCGACCCAAATGAAACATTTATTTTACACCACAATGAAGACACTAAAGTCAATGTTGATAATCGCCTGCATTTGACTGGAGCTGGGTCCTTATTCTCCTTCCTGGCATACTATGCAAAAAATATTTTGCATGGAAAATCATTGCCATTAAAATATTTTTCTTTGGGGAGACAGTACATTCCATCAAATGCAACAGAGGCCAGCTTACTACATGCTACTCAATGTTCCGTTGTTCAATTATTTGGTATAACAAAAAATGGTACAGAAGCTGATACAATGTTGGAGGAAACTATCAAGACTGTTAAAAAACTTTATGGCGAACTTGGTTATCATTTCCGTTTGAGCTATGCACCGGCAAGCGAGTTAAAAATGTGGGAATCTTTAAGAGTTTCTATAGGAATGTACTCGAGTTCTCAACAAAACTATGTTGAGATCGGAAATATATCAATCAGTGGTGACTTTATTTGTAAGAGACTAATGATTATGTATGATTATGAGAAACAACACAGATTCCCTCATTTGATATCTGGGACAGTTCTCAATATACCCAAGTTCTTGGCATGCGTTTTAGAACAAGACGAGGCTTTCATTTTGCCCGAAAAATTTAAGGCAGAAAATTGGATTAAATAAAAGATTTTATTAAAAAAGACATCTTGATATTACAAATATTTATTTTATAGAATTTCATTTGTTATCACAGATGATTTTGGATATTCAAATCAAATTTAAATTCTTTCCTTTCCCAGTACGGAGCTTCAACGTTTATAGGTGATTTCATGCTTATTTCAATTAAATCCACATAGCCTGATTTTGTTACAAGTAAAATGGTGTGAGCTCTGAAAATTAAATATTAATTAAAAATGTATTGAGAGATGTGACACATATATGAAATATATTTTCAAATACCTTGTACCATATTTTGCTTTTGGTATGTTTACAAAAATGGAGCTCAATTCTTTGTATAAATCTGGCTGTCTGTTTTCCAATTGAGCATCGGGCAAATTACTGTAATAATCCATTTAATAAGTCACACATAATAGGTTTAATAAGTCACACATAATAGTTTTTTCTACTAATTAATAAAATGTAAACCAACCTCTCCGTATTTTTTAATAGCCTTGTCAATTCCTGGATTAACTCTGCTTTGTTAGTGATTTTACTGTATTTATGGCATATATTTTTTAAATGTTCTTTACCAGTGTCCACCTTCTTCAAAGGTTTCTCAGGAAGACTGTTTCCAAAGCCTAAGTAAGTCTCAGTCCATTGTTCCATCTTATCAGTTACATTTGTATAACTATTAACTGTAGGTTTCATACCTCTACAATTTAAAGTTGTAACTCATATATATTTTCATTTATTTGAAAAAATATAATGTATGTTAAGATTTATTACCCAAATTCTGAAGAGATAAATATGAAGTCATTGCACTCATTTGCATAATCTCTTATAATTTCTATATACTCTTTTGTATTGTAATGGCTTTTGACAAAGTCAGCTACAATTCTACCTCTGGCTGCAATAAAAAAATATTTTATATATAGAAAAATACATAATAAACATTATCTTAGTTTCATTAACTACATAGACTTACATTGTACATTTTCTTTTTTGGATCCAGGTAAATTGAGCAATAAACCTAATTTCTTAAGTACTGGATTTATTGCCATCCATGTTCCACCACCACTGCCCGGCTGTAAGTCACGACCTGATATGTAAGAAAACGTTAAAACAATTATTAATTTTAAAATAGCCGAATTGGCTTAGAGAAATGGCAAGCATTTAACCCATACCTCCATAAACATTGGGATTCTCCGTCCAAGGGTCTAAAGGTTGTGCTGGCCGATTATAATATTCATCTCTATTTGATACTAAAATAAATCTGTAGTCACTCTTGACGTCGTCTGTTCCATTATATATGAAAACTATGCACATATTTTTGCGTAAAAAGTTGTTATAAAATACTCCTACAGTCTTTTTAATACCTACAATAGATTTTCTGATTATCACAGCAATTATTAAAATAAATTAAATTACCAACATTTTTAAAACATAAACTCAAATCTATATTTATTCATACAAAGACATTAATATCAAATTTGCCAAAATTGCTAAATATCAGGTATTTATTTATAACCTAATTATAATATCATATTATCAATCAAAGGATCCCATAAATTTCTGTCAGTCACATGATTTTAGCTTTGTACGCTAAAAAAAACAAGTTTTCATTCAATATACGGCAGTCTGCAATAGGTAAAACACTCGTATAAAATTTTGAAAAATCGATTTCTTAACTATATATACTTTGTTATTATTTACGTCTCAGCTTCATAAATACCAAATATATATCAATAATTAGTAATTAAAATGTTTGATTTTGAGGAGTAACTTTAATTCGGATTAATTAATTGTTAAAATAACAATATTATTCGAACGATTGTTTAATCTTCTTCTTCTTCTTTTTGGTTAATGGCGTTTCCGATTGTTTAATCAAACACTATTGTGTCTACTGTCTACCATTTGCTTGTGACGTCTGTCAAAACTTTGACTTTTGAGCCTTGTGAAAATATCAATCCTTAACAATTGTACCATTGTACAAATTTTACTATTTATCAGTCGTATTCTAACTTAGGATGTATTAGACTGTTTTATGTATAAATAATAACATTTTATCCGTAGGAGAAAGTATAAAAGATATGCTATGGAACCCAATATGTCATTCTTCAGTCTTCCAGTAAGTATTTTTCTTCTTTTTGCAAACATTGAGTTGAATATTTAAAAGACATTTAAAAACTTTTCAGTTTGTGGATTCCGAATCCACTGATTTGGTATTGAAGAAGAGTCAAGAATGTGAATATGATTTCACAAATGACCTGCCTTCTCATGGTTCATTATTGGGCACTGACGACGTTTTGGCTCAGTTTCTATCCGCCGATGGACCTCTCGAGGAACCCGACCTTAACGGACCTACAACATTGCACTGCGAGATATGTAGCAAGAAGTTTGATAATGCTAAGAAGTATTATGGTCACTTGAGAGTACATTCTAAGGATAATCTTTGGATATGTGGTATAATTATTGACATATTATACATATAAATTATATCTATACATATATTGGGAATAAGTTATTTAGGTTTCAGAAGGAGCCTAAGTGCATATTTTTATGTATGTGTGTGTTAATTATGTAACTATTAATGGTCATTTTGTTTTGTTTCAGATAAGTGTCCAGACCAGAAATTTGCTGTAAAACAACAGCTGATGAAGCACAGCTTAATACACAAGCCACTTGCCAGAGTTTGGAAGTGTCCACAGTGCTCTATGGCATTTGAGGCCTTGTGGCGTTTGCAGCAACATCTGTTTGCTAAGCACTTAGATTATAGGTAATGAATTAGCAGAAGTAATTTTGGTAATGGTTACTATTAATAGACATTTCTTATATTTTTGATATATAACATCTTCTTCATTTAATATCTATTAGGCCCCATAAGTGTGAGCAATGTGACAAATGCTTTCACAAACCATCAGATTTAAGAGAACATTTGGACACACATAAAGGTAGGAAGCAATTTTTCAATTTTAGTAATTGCCTTATTTCGGCATTTTATTATGAAAAAAAACAGCATACCAGCATCACTCATTTAAGTATAATATTTTGATTGTTATTTAATAGTCATTTTAAAGTGATTAAACAAAATCTATTGATTATATTAAGATTGTAAGTTTTATATAACTTAAATTTGTCACAACAAATATTTATGTTGTTAAAATTTAATAAAACATAAGTAATAATTGTATGTATTATAGACATTAAGGCACACATTTGTCCAAACTGCGGAAGAGGTTTCAGTCATAAATCGAATTTGAAAAGACATATGATATTGCACGGAAAGGAGAAACCTTTCAGTTGTATCGGATGTCAAACTAGGTTCACACAGGTGTGTATTAGTCATGATAATAAAAATATTACAAAAAAATGTTTCATTTGTACATGTTGGACTTAAGGTTTTAAGCAAAATTTCTTTTTTTTTTACAATAATATAGTTTATAATTAATATTTTTTACAGGTAGCATCATTGAGACGTCATCAGAAGAATTGCTCTCAATTCAAATCCCAGAATCCTGTTCAATCACAGGACAAAACTAGGAAGAATTACTGCAGGGTTTGTGGAGCAGCTTTCCAATATAAAAGTTCCTTGCTAGAACATTGTATAAGGTAAACTATTTATGGAACTTGATTAAATTCTTTCTAGATGAGAATTAAACTTATTATTTCTCACTGTAACTCACTCAACTGTAACTACTTTTAAATATAACATTTGTGTCTTAGATGTCTCTTATCCGAGTTAACAGTGAATCAGTTACCCAGTTTTTGTTATAATTAGCAACTTATCGGTTTTTTTATATTACAATAAATAAAACCTCAATGACAATATCAGAAATAAAATTTTCTTAGAAGAATCATCTGTAATTGACTTTATCGAAATTTTTATCATTTAAATGCTACATTTTTATTATTTTTTAATATTATGTTTGTGAGGATGCTGCTATTTTACACAAAAATAATTTAATGGATTTGAATGAAAATTAAACTAAGGTAGTTTAGAACAGCATCAGAACATCATATGGACCACAATTCCTACTTGAATTCTGTGTAGTGTTTCTGTAGCATCATTCCATAACAGATGCATTTTGTATGAAATCAAATGAAATCAAAACATATTATTATATTGCATCTATACATTTCTATCCGATTTCAATTCCGAAGACCACACTTAAATAGCCTGTAGCAAAACTTGCTTTTTAAATATTTCTTACTTCGAAACTGTGCAAAATTTTACATTCCTCTGTTATTTCCACGAAGAAGACTTCAAAAGATTACGTTTCACGCACTAATGTGTACGCTAACAATTAATTTCAGACAACACACACCTCATAAAGAAGAGAAAAAAAAGAGTAATCGTAGCAAAGAGGCAACAAGAACTGAGGACAATATTGTTGATGATATATTATCTGTCGAGGATGATTACATGACTATGTCAAACACTCAAAGCGGTCTAACGAGTTACAACCATCAAGTAACGAACGATTCCGCCTCATACGACAACTTAATGCAAATAGAGTTCCTTAAAGAAATGAATCAACTGCACATCCTGGATGATGAACTGCTCTACAACGACATAGACTTCGATAGCTTCCAAAATAATCAGATATTTAATATAAACCCTGGCGATATAGATTGTGGGAACGAGAAAAGTGAAGTGATGTTCGATTTCACCGACACAAGTAAGGGTGAAGATCAAGATATAATGAACGCTATATACCAAGTCAAAGCGGAACTGTTACCGGATGAGCTCTTAAACGTGGAGACCATAAACGATAATAAACATCAAGAATTACAGAATACACAAGTTACTGTCAACGAATGTGCCACTATATTCGAGAGTGACGTGGATTTAGAGGCAAGCAGTAACTTGGCTGCTAACTTAAATCAGCTGATCGGTGAAAACAGTGTTCAGTACATTTCCACAGAGGACGACGATATGTTCATCATAAGTCTAAACAGTGAGATTGATGCTGAACAGTTAACAGACATGCTGAACATAGGCGTGGGTGTGGTGAGCGGTAAAGTGGAAGAAGCCACGGAAATTAAAACCAAAGAATTAGAAAAAAGCAAAAGTTTGCTCGACAACATACAACCGATCATATTGAAGATCGAGCAATCACAAGCTCCTAACACCGGTGACGCAGATACAAACGAAACGGAGAACAAGCTAAGTAGAAAGTTAAAGCGGAAACGGGTGCTTTATGTTTGCTCCACCTGCGACAAAGTATTCAAGAAGAGAGACAACTTTAGGTCTCACATTGGTAATTAACAACATTCAGAGTTACACTTAATAATATCTTATTCAAATATCAGTGTGTGACATAGTTTGTGATGATGTACCCCCCCACCCCCAGGTACTCACGAGGCATCTCTCCGCCGTCACGTGTGTCCGGTGTGCGGTGACCGGTTCAGTTATCGTTCAACACTCAACAAACACAGACGTGCGACGCACACACCGCACGTATCTGAGAGGCACGAATGTACGCGCTGTGAACGAACATTCACCGCAGCTTGGATGGTTAGGACATATAGTACAACCACACATATGAATAAATTAGTACACACACACACAAACACGCATAACAAAGATACACAAACGGACATATGTACGATGTACGTACTATTACGTATGAACAGAGATACAATCTCGTCCTAATATGCCTATATATATTGTTTCAGTTGAAAAATCACATTGAACGTGATCACGATCGTCTGACTCCTTACGCTTGTGATTATGAAGAATGTGATAGGAAATTTTTCAAAAAATGCGATCTGGTTGTACATAAGAGGTGAGGTAATGTTAATATATTTACTTTATATTATAATGTTAAGTTTAAATGATAATTTTGTGTTAGGCAACACACGGGCGAGAGACCATACTCCTGTGAGATCTGCAAACAGAAGTTCCTTCACAGTTCCCATCTCAAAAGGCACGAGCGTGGAGTCGACTGCGCCAAAAGGTTTCACAATAATTTCTCTTCTATATCGAATTAACAATACATAATATATAAATGATAGGCATTTATTTTGTTACAGGCGAAAAAGATAGTTTTAAAGAACCGATGTCTCTTTCTCTTGAAATATAGAAGAATGTCTTATGAAGCTTTGTCGCTTAAGAAACCGCATATTTAATTAGTATAATCTGTGAACTATATTCAGTCTGTCGCTGTTTAAAATGTTGATAAAATAATATCTGGAAGTATTTAATGGTATTTATTATTTTCATAATTAATTCTTCATTAGTACATTTATATAATGCCTGTTTGTGTAAAAATGTTAAGATAAAGAATTCTTTGGAGTAATCTTGCTGCTTTTAATTAAAATTATAGACTTTGATAGAGTAAGTTTATTACTAATGTTTTAAGATGGCTTCTATTATGAAACGCGTCAAAAATATTTCAGGATATTTAATTATGCAGATGAAAACAATAATATATCATATTAATTTTTGCCCACGACTTTGTCTGCGTTAGTTTCAGATTTAGGAATGTATAAAGACAGTAAAAAAGAAGGTTTAGGATTTGATCAACTAGTTTTTCTTTTGAAATTTGATGAAAAGTATTCTATGTTCCATTGCTATCTCTTCACCAATTTTTAACCAAACCCGTACAGCCTTTGTTGAGTTTGAAATAGCCTAACTGATGACTTTTTTAAATATATAAAGATGTATTCATGATTTAAAATAAATTACTATGTATAACAACATATACAGTCTGTTGTTTTACTTCACTGATTATAAAGAAGTTGATTTCCTTTTAATTTATAAGTATTATTTAAACAAAATGGAAAAAATTGCACGTTTATTGTCTTGTATATTCCTTGAACACTCGTACATATATTTTGTAAATTATTCTCATAGATATTAGTTCCTAGCTGTGATCAAATAACTACAGCTCGATCATGGGCTGATTCGACCGGGAAGTATCAGAGTCTCACAGATGATCAGCATGAAGTCATTAATGACTGCGTTTCGTCCGATGTTTGAGAACCGCTTGCCCTCGCCCTATTGCAACGCCTTAGCTATCAGTTACTTATTTCGACAGCTCTCTTTTCAAACAACTAAAGTTGGTACCGCAAAGTTCTAATTTAGATATACTTTATGCTAATATTAAAAAATCTGCTACTAGTAGATAGTTATTATTTATCTACGAGTTAAATAGTCATGATATGTATTGAACGGAATCATGAGCCGAGTTATTTAAAAAATATATTTATTAATTTATCACATTTAATTGATTGTAGAACACATAACACAAAACAAGTACACTTAAAACTAAAATCAATTAAAACATTCATATTTCTTCATTCTTCATCCTTTCCATAAACGCTTTCAAACCGGCGTCGCTTTTGAACAGCGAGTTGAAGTCGTGGTGGTTTTTACCCAACTGAAAAAACATGTACACAAATTACAAATAAACATAAATTATAAATACCAGTTAATATTTTAATTACGGCTGAATGACGATGTGGAGGCTTCTATAGAATTGACGTTTCCTTTGGCGCCAAAGTCTATATATGACATTTCGTAGTCGTTGAACAGATCAAATAAGATGCAGAATGTAGATTAAAAAAAATGTGTGTCTTTAATTGTTATTGTGTTAGCATAACATAGATATGGATTTTATGTACTTTATCATAACTTAATTATAACATAGAAATATTTGTTAGATGATCATGAATTTAAATCTCGGACTCACAATTTCCTTGACCCACTTGGCGAGATGCTTACTGTACTCCGGCTCTTGGTATCGTGAATCCACAAGTAGGACTCCGCCCCAGTCGCCAATGTGACGTACAACCCTGCCCACGGCCTGGTTTAACGCCCTGATACGATTATATAAATAACATAGGATTTCATAAACCGTGTGACGTCATTAACGTGTACTCAATAATAAGTTTGACAAGCTCACACACATGTACGCACGTACTCACATACGTATATGCTTTCAGAATTTAAGTAGATATAATTTTAAATGTTATATACCTATAGGCTTGTATTTTCAACCATTCCCGTCCATTCAACAGGTTCCTGTTTTGCGAATATCTATCGTTGTACTTCATTTTTTCTTCGACAGCCGTGTCTATGCTGGGGTAAGGGACTCCTACCTTAAATGTTAATATATATATATAA
>DVQP01003220.1:0-11129 GCA_018231745.1 Danaus eresimus
TATATATATGTAATGTGAAATATTCAAAGACTGAAATACAAATTACCTAAACTAAAGATTTGGTTTAAGTTCGTCTTGATCGATTTTGCATTTAATTTTTCTTTCGGGGTATAATTTTTTTAACAATTGTAGATTAACTAACTTATAAACCTTAAAAAATCCAAGGGAATTTTGATGACGACGAGTGATCTCTCCGGGTGCTGTAAACCATTCGGTGTGTCAAAAGCTATCGCCGAATCCGTTTACGAAGAATTCTACAAGCAGGCACGAGCATTCAATATATATTTAAGCAAAAATAGTTTTTTTTTTTTGCAGAGGACTATTTATGATATTACGAAATAACTGCTAACACGAGCTAAATGAAATATGACAGTCATTTGCGAAGTATATGAATGACTTTAAGTAGAAGCATCGCTTATAGTTTCAAGTTTCTATGAATCCCAGTATATTCAATAACGTATACCTATAAATAAATTAATGTTCTGCCGTAGTAAATTCCGCTCAGCAAAGACGTTTGGGTGTAAACATACGGGGTACCATTGTATTGGACTCGCAGCAAATGCTACTATTGTTTTATTGTTAGTCCGGCCATATAGGTTAATGAAACATGAAACTTATAGGGCGATAAGGAAAGACGTATGGGCTACACTCCTCTCAGCATGATGGACCGACGTCGCTCCGTCAATCAGCCCGCGGAACAGATACAGTTCCTGTCAGTGGTGGTGCTGCCGTGTCTGTTGCTGCTGCAGAACATCTTCCCCAACACGGCCCAACTCACAGAGAACTGCCGGTAAGGGCTACACAAGCTTGTAAATAAATTAGCACTTTATAGTAAGTATAGAAGTAGTGAAAGGAGAGCATCACAATATGTTATTCATTTGAAAACGTATTCTAATACGTCACTGCTAACGTATTAAGAAGACAATTATGTAATGATCTTAAATTAAGTGTTTGTTCGGGCTACAGTTTTAGATCTGTTTTTCAATTTTCTGTGTTACGTCCAGCAATGTGTAACAGAATGGCGGAAGCTGGTATTTATAGTTTTCGAAAATAAGTTGATTCTTAAATATTGACATAACAATATAACAAGGGTTTAGTATTATAATCTATATATAGATACGTGATGCAAAAACTTTGGACCCCTTTTTACGAAAATTACGCGGACGCAGGAGCATAAAATTATGTACACTTATAGTTTATGTGTAGGAGAAGTGCAGAACGCTAAAATTTTTCAATAATAATGTTTATAAAGAACATTAAATCATTAAATGAAACATTATACACACTACCATACATTTAACACACACATACATACACAAGGATTTGTACACGCATACACACTATGTGATCAAATTATTTCTTTTGTTTTTTATTTATGGTCGAATTTCGACCACTAGGCGACCACTATTTAATTATAATTAGTCATAACAATTATTCTAAGGATTGTAGTATATCATAATGACTACGGCAATGATGGCACCATGTGTAACATGTTTCTATGTAGGAAGACTCAAGAAGCTTGGCACGAAGAGATCGAGATACGAGGACAGAAGCTCTGGCGACAGGACGGCTCCATCGGCAGCGCCAGTAGAACGCGGCTCATGCTTAAAGCTGATAGCGACATCAATTAAATATGCCAATGTCTATTTCGCATGAAGATTGAGCTTTCCAAGGTTTTTATATCGTGTAACAAACAAATATATGCTGTTTATTTATATAACGATCTCTTCGTTTATTTCAAACAATTTAATGGACTTCCAATAGGTACTTAACAAGTAAAGTAGAGATTACAGATATTTTTTCAATATACGATATCCTAATTAGACTTTGTCTTTATTCTCGTTTTGGAATTATTTTTTGTCTCAATTTTAAGCATCCGAAAATTTGTGCAAAAATAAGTTTGTACCTGTTACGAAAAAGTTTCTCGTCAATAAATATCATCCGTGGACAATCGATATACAATCGTCGAACTATTATCACATGTTACTCATAATGGTAAGTCGATGTCACTATTTTACACGACACTGGCAATATACGGTGCACGTCTTTGTACGGATGAAGGCCATAATATAAAATTTAAAAGAAAGTCAATAACTAGTTGTCCTTTTTATAATTGTCATAATTTATTTGAGAATTTGACGTCACCTCTGACGCTTCGTTTGTATTATAAGCCGCCATGTTTGACGCGGGTAAATAAAGTAACAAGCGTCATTTTGTATTTTTTATTTATGAATATTTATAACTTGGATAATGATAACACCGGCGTACTGTGATATGACCTCTATTGCTACGTCATCTTTCCAATTCGTACAAAATAAAACTATAACTAATTTACATCTATATATTTATTATAGATTTCTCAAACGTCTGCATCGCAACACATATTTAGTCTTATAATGGCAACATTATTATGAAATACATATATATAAAAAAAAACATGAAAAATAAAATGGTGTTAAAAAAACTCATTTTGAAATAATGTCACCATATCACTACACCAAAGTGAAGCACCTTAAACTATAGATTTAGTTCTTAATACACAATAAATACACATGTAATTTTTCAACTTACAATGATTAAAACAAGGGGACTTTAAGCATAAATACAAAGTTACGAGATTATAAATATATTCCAGCAACAAATACGAGTAAACAATAACAGTCATAATGCCTAACTGTTAAACCATAACTTCATAAGTTTGTTCTAATTTTTTCTCAAAAGCCATCAATAATACGTTATGTGAAATAGCTTTACATTTTTCGTCTTCGGTGGAATGAGTGCGTGAATTTATTGCGGATTGTGATTTTATTCAAAAATATGTTTATTTTTTTTTTTCTAACACTTACATGTTAATTTGAAATCATTCAATTCATTGAACTTTAAAACGACTTACAAACTCACCCGAACAAATCATAACTAGACAGCCTCGGACATAATACGGTTTACAGAGTACTCGAGTAATTTCATTGGATTTAATTAATTTAAACATTTATATAACACAAACATCAACAGCATATTTGTCTTGGACCAGCCAATAGGTGAGTGTGAGTCATATTAGAGTTCTCAGTATCCTGGTTATGGGTTCCGAATCTTGCCGGGAACATAATTCTTATCAATGGATGGTTCCTGTAGGAACATATGCAAGCATCTCTCATTCTGGGCCAGCGGGTGACCAGCTATTTTGTTAATAAACACTTCAAGACCTGTAAAAAAAGGTCACAAATATATTGTGTTACGTTTTATGTGGTAACCCTTCAAGATGTGAATTGAAATTCATCTAGAATTACTTTGATACTAATCAGGGCCTTATAGCTTAATATCTAAAGCAACTGAAATGCTATATACCATGGTTAGTAGGTTCTAGTCCTGCTTGTGTAAATTTTTCAGTCAACTTATCCTTTCAATGTAAATATATAAATGAACATCACATTTTTATAAATGATTGATCAGGTGTTTGTATTGTGATTGGACAAATAAATAGTATAGCTTGGAATCTTTGATACATTTCGTTGAAGAAACATTATTTATTATTAAATAGAAAACTTTATGTAGAAAAACTGAGTCCTAAGTAAATTAACTGAAAGATTACATAAGATGTTCCATGTTTGGTATGGCTTATCGATATATAATAACTTAATGAGATTACGCATGTTGTTGAAAGACGACTTTCAAACTATGACTATGATTTTCATACAAAAATATCTAATATTACTATTTATAATAACATTTTTATGAAGAAAAATACCTGACAATATCAAACAGAGCAATACTAGTGCTATGTAAACATGACATATGTAGCATTTTTACATAAAGATACATTTGAATGAATCACTCTATGACATCACAAGAATGTATTTTCTATAATGTAAAATCATATTAAATTAAACTTTCAGCTTTTGCTGGTATTTCTAATACTTTGATTAATTTAAAATTCATGATACAAATTGTTAATTTATTTGTTACAATATAATTAATCTTCTCGATGTTTGTAATCATGACAATGTTAGTTATTTACATACTGTTAATAAATATAATAGAACTAACATACTTATAACATGACAACAACAATGTCTCACCCTTTCTACGATCTTCAATGAATTCCTCTTCAAATATGCCATCGTCGCCTCTGAATGGGAGTTGTCTTTTTAAAGCTTTGCCGGGCAAGGACGGAACTACAATCTTATATATAAAAGTTTCTTTGTTAAATTAATGCATAAAAAAAAATATGACTCATACATCAAATGCAGTGAAAAATGAGCAAAAATTTTTTCACTCGCTTGTATGTTATGATTTTTGACAATATCACATTATCTTAAGCCATTGTTGCAAACATAAAACACAGCTTTGTGTAAATGACAAGCTTGACAAATGAATCACGCGAATGTTTAATAATTTGATAAAAGCATTTCACATTATCAGTTCACAGCACAAACCTTACTATCTCTTTCGAGTTCATTTCTTAACCATTCGAAGTCGCTGTACCGTCGTCGGACGCTGGACTCTTTCACTTTAAACACCGGTAGATTGGTCTGGAAACGGGAAACACGAAATGTTGGTCATTATCGACATTCGGCTATCAATAGGCCTCACAGTTACGCGATACGCCCACCAAAACAGCGAAGCGATGGACGACTTCGCGTGATCTTCTAATCCAATTATGCTCTAGTAACTGCCGATATCCTGCCACCACTTACCCTCATGCGAACTTCGTAATCCGTAAAGCGTTTTTTTCCAACTCCCATCGTAACTGGATTTACCACGTCGATTTCTAAGAAGTTCGCGGGGGCAGCGTAGGCATCGTCCAAAGTTTGTTTTTTAACGTTTAACCGTCTGGTTGCGTCGGCTGTCGTATCTTCAGCCATCATAACGCTTTTTGGACAAACAATTACAAACTAATAAAGACGGTTCACTAATCAAAACGCAAATGAATTTGACAAGAATGCAACATAGTTGACGTTTGTCATGACAAATTTAGGAGTATAGCGTTCGGAAACAGATTAGTTTAAATCTTTACAAAAGACATTGCATTATTAAAGAATATCATTTGTATTTAATACTGTGATACAATAAAAATTATAAAATGTTTTTTTAGAACGAATACGTTTATTGTTAATTATATATATTTTTTAGATTCTTATAAATAGAAATAACTGAATAAAGGAGTGATCGGATAATATTGAGAATGAACTATAATTACTAAATATTGACGCGCTCATGATCGGTTTTTAATTTTAAAGTAACTTCTCAATTACATGTACTATATTTTGTAATCTAAAAAGAATAACGCTTTAAAGAAATGATACATTAAACATTGATCTATACATTTATTATTGTTGTTTTATTTATTTATATGTTGCCAGAATTATTTATAAGTAGAAAAAAAGTAAAAGGGAAAAAAAAATAAACTACAGCAATAAAATCTACTCGTGTCGAAAACGGAAGTGAGTGTAAAAATATAGAAACTCTTTGCTAATTAAATACAATTTAATTATTCATGAACTGCAACATCGGATCTTCGTCTCGCTTCCGCTTCATCATGTAAGCCTCCAGCTCGTCCTGGCTCGGCTCCTTCACATCAAACATGCTGTTATACGGGCGTTTCCGTTCATCCATTGACAGCAGACGATCAGCATTACGCTGACTGCGTTCTTCCATTTCAAGAGCCTGTTGGTAAAATTCATATATATTATAGTGATGATATTCTTTACGAAGAATGATTAGCCTAAATAATATATAATGATTGTGTTTAGTCTGTGTGTCTATTTCATATATTTCTACTACATGAATAACAAATACATTGGATAGTTTTTATTTTTATTCAACACGGCGACTTATTATAGCTTTTAGACAAGTAATTGGTCTACAATTTCATTGATAAAATGATTTAAAATCTTACCAATATTTAAGCCTTGCTAGCAAACATACGATATATATAAAAGACATTCGGTTAGTTACGCTATTTATAACTCAAGCACGGCTGGACGCGTTTGGATGAAAATTGGTGGAAAGATAGCTTAGAACTAGGAAAAGGTCGTGGAATACTATTCATCTGATTGAAAAAGAAAAAAAAAGTTGATCAAATCCAAAAATTTGTCTTATCTACTGTCTTAAAAGAGGAATAGAGTTCGCCCCCTCAGCTGTACATTTCTAATTCTGAAACTAAAGCAGACGAAGTCGCGGGCAAAGTCTAGTATACAGTATAATGTAAGGAGTCTGTGACTTTAATGAAATTTAATTATATTTACAAATATCAATTTGTTGGCTGTATATTTTAAACAGTCAGTTTCTTTACCTTCTTTAGCTTATCTTCGTTTTTGTCCTCTTTCTTTTCCGTCTTCTTCTTCTTCTTAGCTTTCTTCTTGTTTTTCTTCTTTTTGCTGGTTTTCTCTGTTTTACTTCTTATTTCTTCGTCTGATGAAGACGAACTGCTCTCGGAGTCAGATTCAGATGCAGATTTTACAATTTTGTCTACAATTTTAAAATATACATCAGTATAGTTATATATGATAGACATTTATTTGGTATAACATTATGTATTCCTACGGATCTATGACGAGCTCACCTTCTTTGTCTTTTCTCCTTAACAAACTCTTATCTGGATCTTGGACATCCGTCGCGTGTCCAGACACAACAGATTTTCCCGCTTCGCCAACACAATAAGACATCTGTAAAAATAAAATTTGGGAAACTTTGAAACAAGAAAAAAATTAAATTATAAATGTATCTAATAAAACCTGAATGTTCTTAGCAAGCCCAAATATAGAATATTTACTTTTTGGGATACAAATATATGAATTTAATTATGACAGTTGCTATATACAATTAATTAGTAATAAAAATATATTAAATACCTTTATAAAGGAGTGGCAACACTTATATCCCCATTGTCCGTCCCTCCAGTACGAGCCCCAGACGCTTGTATGGTTGTTGACCAGAACATCTTCTTCATATTTGCTCCTGGGGAGATATTGATAACGATATACCAACCAGTTTTACTAGAATTATCAGTTCCCAACATTAAATGAGTCATCTTAAGTGTCAACATAATTTTTACCACTTCCGGCATAACACTATAAAATCTCATATCAAGTATATATTAACATTAAATTCTCAAAAGACTATAGAAAATTTATTGATGACTTTTCTTAATAAGTCCCCAAACCAGATTATCAGGTGTCTATACATCATGTCACTCACTTGGCCAGTTGTTTCTCGACATCTGAAGCCAGGGTGCCATCCCTGTTGTATCTGAGGAACACCTCGCTCTGGGCCAAGAGCAGTTCCTTCGGAGGAGCCTTCAGATGCTCTTCACCACCGTACTTGTCTAACACTGATTGTTTCACCTGCGACAGTATAATATAATTATTATGTATACATTTATACACACATATACAAAGCATATATTTTGTGTATATATTATTATCTGTTACATTTCAATTTACTTGTTAACTTAAAGTATGAAAGTCCACCTGTGTTTTAAACTGTTCCTTCTTAGCGTCATACTCCTTCTGGAGCAGTTGTAACTTGGTGGGTTCAGCCAGCAGGTGGACATCCAGACCTCGGTGATGAGCGTCCCAAGCAAACAACTGCGCACTCGCATGGGAGCGAGTGTCTCCGCTGAAACGGACGAAGTTCTCACCAGCGTATTCTGACCTGGAAAAACGAGTTTCATTCAATAGCGTTCTGATATAAAGAACCATCGTTTAGTAAGATTAGTACGGTCCACACAAAGCTAGTGGTACGGTCACTGTAAATAACTTACTCGTCACCATTGGGATTCGGATTGTCTCTCATGGAACGGGTCTTGGGGTCGTAGTAGGCTGAGTTAAGATCCAGGTTCCGGAGGTACTTGGCTGTGTCCTCACGAATACGAAGATTACGGACTGTGATACGTTGTTTGGAATCCACCTGGAAATTGTATTATTGATTTACTGCCATATACTTTAACTAAAGTACTTTTAAGGCAACAAATTTCACTTATTTGTTACTAATAACAATTAAATTTTAATTTTAATTAATTAAAACGCGAGTGACTTTTTTTTGGAGTAAATTTAAGTACCATTTCAAACATAACAACTGTAATGTATAACTTACGGATGAACTTTAATACTCTGTCTAATAAAGTCATATTCATATAACTAACATAACTATATATGTAATGTTATATAACATTCATTATGTAAAATTTATTCATTATATACAACCTTGGTCCCCGGCATGTCCACTTCATCAACATATTTATCCTCGTCCTCACCTTCCAAGTCATCTTCCTCCGTCGCTGTCGGATCTGAAATCAATTATAATATTTTATATAAGTATATGTTTGTTTATATACATAAATACGAAAACTACTGATTTAAATATGAAGCCTGTAATATAATTTAGATAGATTTTTTTATTCAAGATATAACTATATTTAATAATATACATTTATGTGATTTATTAAAAGTATTCTTATACAAATGTATATTGAAAAGCTTTAAATAGGTATTCTATAGTAAATTATGATAATTGATAAATATTATAACATATTACAAGTGTGTTCAGCTTTAGATTGTTGAACTAAAATGTTGTGAATTCTCTATAACTTAGTGATCTTACAGACATCAATTGTTCGATTTCCAGTTTGCTATAATTTTCAATGTTCAGTGTTACTTCCAGTGATGTCTTACAAAATGCCAGTATTCAAAGTTTTCAAATATAAGCCATTACAAAATTACTATGGTTCGCCATTATAATTAATTATAATCAGTCATAAAAATGATTCTAATGATTATAGTATATTATAAGTAGTATGGCACGGAGTGTTGGTGGTAACCATACCTTGTTCTAGCTTTTCCGCTCGTAATTCTCTCTTAGCGTCTTCCACTTTCTGATATTCCTCTATAATGGCCTTGTGTTGTTCCGGATTGTATCCGTTCCACCTGTCTCTCTTACCATCGTAACTGAGGTTAAGATTCGGTTGACTGAACTCGTCCGGAGCTATGCCCACATTCGTGAATTTTGCACCAATCTACAAATATAAAACACAGGTTAATTTTAATCACATGTTTGTATGTAAATCAGTAATTTCGATATAAATGTTGCATTACAAACCTTTCTCGGTCTCTCTAAGCAATCCTTTTTCTTGTGTGTCATCGCACCACAGTTCTCGCAGGCTCCCTTTCTATATTTGGTGGCGGCGTAACCCTGTATGTAACAGCATTGTTTTAACTTATTAACTCGTATGTGACCTTGTGGTTTATATTACACAATATGAATAAATCCTATCAACTTGTATCAACTGAAATAGTTTTGTAAGAATATTAACTGTTGTAGACTGTGACATATTATCCTAAAATTCTTATCATGTACCTATTTGAGTTTGATCTATTGATTGATGAACACTGTACTTATGCTAAATTGAATGAAAATTATTTATGATGTCTATATTTTTTTTTGTATAATTTTCAGCTTATCATATTATATGTACTTAATTTATACATTTACATAGCCGTTATAAACTTACGGTGACTCCTTTATTGTAATAGGTGTCTAGTTTGGTGAATTCTCCTTCTCTATCCTCTTGGGGCCGTTGATGTTTAAGAGTCGGACCGGCGGTACCGTAATACCAAGGTGCAGAGGAAATGTACTGAGGTATGTGTGGGTTTATGTCCTTGCCTGGAAGGAATTACTTAGTTAATACGAAAAAGTTAGAATAGCTGATAATTCAATGATAATTTTATACAGATTATAAACGAAACATACAAGATCTAACTTCTAATTAATATATAGTAATATATACCTGTTTCATCTACAGCAGCGGGGGCTGTTCCGGCTTTTCGAGCTTCCTCTAACTCTTTAGCCTTTCTCCAATCCTCACGAGATTTCTTTTTAGGTTCATCTTCTTCGTCACCAGTGTCGTCTTTATTTCTCAAAATTTGTGAGACTGCTACTCGGGTACCGGTCGTCATATTTACTTACTTTTATAATAAAATCTTCCAAAAAAGTAAATGTATGATATTTTAGTTATTTGTCTTGAAATATTTAATTAAAATTACTTGTAAATACACAAGTCACAAGAGTATAACCCATTTAACTTGTCTTGTTTGTTGTTAATGTCAAAGTCAAAATGATACATTAAATTAATTGTTTTTAATGAAAGCACCTTCTCTGCCTTGGATTCCGGCTATAAAAGTTCTTAACAATCTTTTAATAGTATTGTAATTCCCATTCTATTCCTTTTTTATATCCGGATATTTTCTTTAACCCACTTTCATAAATATTTTATAATGATTAAATATAGCAATATTTTTGTAAGAAATTGATTTCATGTAAACATTTGTTGGCATAATGAGGCAAAATAAATTAAATTTGATATTTCTTAATCATGTATCAAAATGTCGGAAACTTCCCATAGCATACAAAAAGAAACTTGTATTTTTGGATGAACACTTTCATTCCGCTTACCCGTGATCACAGCTTCTGTTAAGTAATTAAAATATCAGGTAAAATATAAAACTAAAGAGCATAGTATACTCCAAAATCAGTTTCATTAAAAATTTTCGCCTGCGAAAAGTTTGGTGATTTTAAATCTTTAATTTAAATTTAAGTAGCGTGGCCTAAGAAATCAAATTTCTGGTGAATCAAATCAGTGATATTTAAAAAACAAAAACATTGCAAAACTTCGTGACGCTATTAATAAAACTAACAAGCAAAATATGGAATACTCTTTATTACGCCTCGTCCTTGTATTTTTCTAGACATGTCACTTAAGTTGAATATTCAAACAAATAAGGTTTTAATTCAATAAACAAAACATTTAATATATAACATTTATTATCCACAATGACCGTAGTAATGTTCATAGCTTGCGCCTCGCCCGCGGTCTGTGGTAGGAAGGTCTGGGTACACACACTCGTTCGTTGCTGTCGGCTTGTCCGCTCTCGTCCAAAGGTTCAGCGCGAGGAGTGAATAGCTTCCGACGGCTTCGAGTCACGCTAGGACATTTTACAAGCACTTATCTTATTAATTAATAACTTTTAAATAAAACTAATATATTTTCGTATTTACTACGGGATTTTATATTCATAGACACTCACATTTCGTCTGCCCGTGATCACGGTTGCTGTAAAGTAACCGAAACGTCG
>DVQP01003221.1:0-11127 GCA_018231745.1 Danaus eresimus
ATTTGTATTTAAATATATTGTCATATAAAGTTTAATAATCAAATGGTGAGAGTAATTTTGGTAAATGATATTTAACAGGGGATTCCAATTTAAAGGTACACTAAACACATATTTGACACGTTACTGGCGACGAACTGCTTTTGTAGCTAAGTCTTACTCTTACTTTTTAATAATAATTCCTTTAGTATTAAATCAGATAATTTTTTAAATACAATAAGTATATCTTTTAAGTTTTAGTTATAAATATAACAGTTTTACAACCCAGCTGATTTCAATATAATAGTATACTAATCACTTGTTTGACATAACTGGATAGAATGCTTTTTAATACACAAAATGTTAGAAATAGAAAGTGGAGGCAAAAAAAGAAACTCTAAAAGAGGTAAATTTAATTAATCATATTTTTACTTATTCAAGTGACAGTATGATAATAATTGATTTTTTATTGGACACGTTGTAGCAACGTCGTCATATTTATGACCAAATAACAAACACGTCAATCGAGATGAATACCGGAAGTCGACATAGAAACAATACTAGACAGTTTTAACTTACAATAGCACCCACCTATTATTTATCACTTACTTACCTATTATTGTAATTTCTAAATGAATCATTTCGAGTACATAACGAAATAAAATTATCGTTTTGGTAAAATATGCAAGTTTCTTCCTTTAAAAAATCACATAAAAGGCGAGAATTTGAACCGGAAGAGAACGAAGACTGGACTCAGAGGCTAGAAGGACAAGTGCTTGCTGTATTCCGGATATGTTAAGGAAAAATAAAAGGTTAGTTATACTGTTAGTTAAACCTCTCTATTATGTTAGCATATTCATTCTATGTCACATACAATCCCATCATTCGAATTTCCGACATTGACTTTAATATTCATTCGATCAGAAATCGTTCACTAAGCGGGAATCGGCAACGGTCGGCATTCTTGTTCAAGCAGCCGAGGCGAACATTAAAAGAAACTAGAAGTCTGTTGGTAATTGAGATCTTGTAATATTTCTATCAACAAGTAAGTGATTTGATTTTATTGTATTGATGTAAAAATTTTATAAGTAAAATCTCTGTGGAGAAGGCAATTAATACTGTGGATGTTTCTTATCATATATTTGTTTGAATTTATTGAAAGCCTCTTCTTCTGAACTTGTTATTTAACAATTATATGTACCGTTAATGAAATGGACGGAGCAGTCATTATTTTGTTTTTAATCCTAATTTGATTATAATACAAAATTTAGTTCTGTTTAATATAAAATTAGGTTTAACTTGGATTAATAATAAAATATATATTTTTATTGAAATAACATTATCTGTAATAATAACATGTCTTATTTATTTATTTTGGGTATTTTAAATGTAAATTGAGAAAAGAGTTTTAAGCGGTAATTACGAAGAGTTTTTGCTTTAATATTTTTCCGAACTCATCATTATGGCAGACAATTCACCTTAAGAAATGCAAAAAATTAAAGCCGGTGACAGTTTGGATAATTGTATCCTGCGGACACTCACTGTTTAACTTGAGACTGAGTTCAGTCTAGAATTTATTCATTGTGAAGATTTAATGATAAAGATGCAGTTTAAAATCTCTGTCAAATGACATTTTATATCCTAAAAGTGTAACGTTTCCTGTGGATATTTAATTTTATAATATAACTTTAATTTCTTCTTAACATTCTAGATAAATGAAAACACCGAGTTGCAATTTTGTTGCAAAGTTAAAAATATACTTACCCTCTGAAAGCAACATGGTGACTTTGCTTTCTTAACTATAAAAAAAAATTAATTCGAACCTGGAACAGTAGCGCTGCTATGCAGTTGCAACTCTTTGGCTTATCCACAGGCCTTAGTTAAGTGAGACAGCAAACATAATTAAATGAGCAATAAAAATGACAATTATAATTTAATGAGCAATATCAACCCGGTATTTAACAGAATACACATATTTCCTTAATTATGATCGTAGACAATGTCGCTTGTAACGCTTCTTGAAAGACCTGACTCAAAATTTCAAGTGGAGTCTAATTTAACTTTGCAAAGACACCCAAATTCCTGTTTTTAAGAGCTATCCCCTACAAATGTGATGTGTGTATCAGAAGATATGCACAGTCGTTTTGTCGCACATTTTTTAGTAATGTGGCTGGAATACTGTCTGGACCACCAGCTTTATATCCGTCAAGACTACGCAGAGTTCTCAGTACCTGTTTGTCAGTAGTAAAGAAACCGTAGTCAGGTGAACAAGTGGGAATGAGATTACTGTTTTCAAAACATAAATTTCTACAGATAGACAAGTTAGCAGGTTGCCTTCTTCTTTAATCTCCGTAATTCTCCGTAAGATCTAATGTACTATTAGACCTTGAATAAGTTCTCGCTGGTTTTTGAAAGATGGCATTGCGGCACTCTGTGTCTGGAATTTCGTACGGTAACGAATCACCAAAGTAGTGCTATATGTAACCTTAAAGTTTAGTAGAATAGAGTTTACCACAGTGTCAACTACATATTTATCAGACTTTTGTGAAAATGTGTACTTTTGTGCCAAATAAAGTGTTTTTGCGGGGAATTTTATTGCACTGCTTTATTCAGAAAAAATCTGCAGCAGAAGCACACGGAATTCTCATCGAAACTTATGGTGACAAAGCTTTATCAAATACAACGTGCAGAGACTGGTTGAGGCGCTTCAAAAGTAATGATTTTGACCTTGAAAACATAGAGGGTTCTGGAACATCGACAAAATTTGAAGACAAAGAATTTGAGGCATTGTTTGAAAAAGATCCATGTCAGACGCTAGTGGAGCTTGGGAAAACGTTACAAGTAGATGCGTCAACAGTCTCAAAACGTTTAAAAGCGTTAGGAATGATCCAAAAGCAAGGACATTGGGTGCCGTATGAGTTGAAGCCGAAAGACGTAGAGCGACGTTTTCTCATGTATGAATTGTTACTTCAACGACAAAAGAGGAAAGGTTTTCTACACCGTATCGTCACTGAGGATGAAAAGTGGATTCACTACAACAATTTAAAGCGAAAAAAATTGTGGGGTATGCTAGGTCACGCATCAACATCGTAGCCTAAACCAAATATCCACGGTTTTAAGCTTCTTCTCTGTATTTGATGGGATCAGCGGAGCGTAATTTATTATGAGTTGCTTAAACCTAATGAAACTATCATGGGAGCTTGCTATCGACTTCAATTGAGGCGTTTAAGACGGGCACTGAAAGAAAAGCGGCCACTATACGAGCAGGGACACGACAAAGTGATTTTATTACATTATAATGCTCGGCCACCTGTGGCGAAACTAGTCAAAACTTACCTGGAAATACTTCAATGGAAAGTTCTATTCAACCTGCTGTATTCACCGGACATAGTTCCCTCCGATTGCCACTTGTTTCGGTCGATGGCGCACGGTTTAAGCGAGCAGCGCTTCCATTCTTTTCTCGAAAGATGAGTCATTTTTCCGACGGGGGATTCAATTACTACCAGAGAGATGGGAGAAAGTTGTCTCTAATGATGGACAATACTTTGAGTAATGTCATTGTAAGCATTGTATATTAAATATTTAAAAAAAACAGCGGGAACTTATTCAAGGTGCAATAAATTTTGTCTCGAGCCCTTTGTTAGGGACCAGAAAACTACTGATAGTAGGTTGATCAGAAAATTTTGAGTCATAATGGTTATTACGATCGAGATGAGCCTTTTAAAGGCTCTGTTGTAGGATTTAGCATCTTGGTTAAAAGCTCTAATATAGGAAGTAACATTTTACTGTTATTTCGGTGTTTTACAGCCGGAGTTATACGGTTTTAGTCCTATGATATTCGGCGGTGAACTGAGGGCGAGCGTTGCCATCAAAGAGTACGTCGCTTAAGGGAATAAAGTATTCCAAAGCCTCTACTAGATATCTTAACTAACCTTAATAAAGAAGCAACATACCCATAAGGATAAAATGCAAAAAGAAATGTCACATCGCACCAAATTCTTTTGACTTTTACATCCACTTTTTCATCTTGAATCGTTCGTGATTAGGAGATTTTTTTTTTATATAGACTTAACCAGACAGTATGCAGAGGTTCCCAATGTGGATGAAACCCTTATAATGTATTAATCTAGATTAGTAGCGTTGTTAGCAGAAGATCTATGTAATTTTCTGTTTGGGCATCTACGTACGTCTCGTATAATTCATGATTAAAAAACTCATCATCTACATCATGCTGCTCTAAAAAGACAATTCTGTCAGGGGTAAGCCAGCCGATCAGTTGACTAGCTTTGATCTTATCTATATGTATAAGGGCATGAAGATTTCAATTCAATTTAATTTGTGAGAATTGTATTATGATATATTGTTTTCTTTGTAATCTTTACATTTTTACTGATGATATGAATAAAAATATACATATATAACAACCATGATTAATGATCAACAATCAAATTTTTGCAATTTAAGTGATACATTTGAAATCTAAACATATTACTAAATTTATTATTCAATAAAAAGTAATGAATTAATTTATTTTTTAAATTAATCAATTATTCGTCCATTAGTGTTTGGATTTTTCATAAATATTACAATTTTTAAGCATGTTTTTTAATAAAAGATTGGTCTATAAAAGGAGAGAAGGAATGTCGGAAGTTTTATTTTAAACGGTATTTTGTATTTTTTATAAAAAAAAGTGCGGAAGAAATCTAAGTACAAACATAATGACCATCATAACTCAGGTCGACGACTGCTTGTGAGAAAAAAACTTTTATATTGGGATGTTTTGTAACGAGTCATATTTTATGTAAACTCTTAAAACCGACGAACTCCAATGTGCGGGCCTGAGACCTGAAGAATAATTGTCTTTAAAAATTTAACTTTAGACGCTATTGATTAAAGTAATGATTTGAAAATATTGCAAATGAACATAGTAAACAACAATCCACAAGTAATTCATATAGCAGTTTGTGTTATAAAAATAGCTAATGAAAACCAATAAGTCAGATTAGCAACATGGTGAAGAAGTTTTACAATGTAATCAATTGCTGTAAAATAAAAAACCAAATCCAATAGAGTAAATTAAAAATATTAGTTCCAAAATAGTATGAAAGATATGGTACAAAGCGCCCCAGCTATGATTTGATATGATGATCCTGAATCCTATTGGTGATATTGATATAATTTCTACGAGGTATTATTTTGCCACCGGTCCTTGATAAGCCTACAGAATTTGAGCGAAATCCGTTCGTTTAAAATGGGTCAAAATCAAGTTGGAAGAAGTAGGTTACAAACATGACGCTAAATAAAAGCATGTAAAAAATACGGATAGTTTTTACTTGTTGTTTTTTGTATTTCATTCATATTAAGATATTTTTCAATAACTAATTAGTTGTTAAGGTATACAAAATACATTTTTTTAAAACTGTGTTGCGATTTTGTTTGAGATCGAAAACTCAAAGGTATAAAGCAATCAACCAAAGGCAAATCCTCACACAGCTGGTCTCTCAAGAGGTCTCTTAATTATTTTGAAAAAAGTCCTATAAGTATGACCAAATCAAGTAAGCTCGTTCTTAAGGGACGGATTTGGATTAAGCTTAAGATAAGTCTAGACAAAATTTTAATTCCGAGTTAAGAAACGAACATGTATGTATGTAATATTTCCAGAACAGACTGTTGGTCTTTATGAGCGTTTAAACAATTGTGCTAAAATTCAAAAATGTATGTATGTATGTTTTCATGTGTGTGCACGAATATATCCGGAACTACAAGCTCGATTTCAGTAACTCTTTTTTGTTTGTACTAGGCATGGTTCAACTTAGGGAGTACTGCAAGTTTCATCAAAATCGATTCAGTAGTTTTTAATATAGGGAATTTTTGGGAAGGTATTTGTAATGCCAGCATAAATTACAATCAACGAGTGTTGGGTCATTAGATAATCGCAACATTTCGTGGAATGTGCGAGGATCATGCAGTTTCTTTTACATTTTATTGGGATCTAGCTCATCGATTGCGATTAATTATCACCAACCATTATGAACTTAACTAGTCTACCTTATAACATTAATAGAAACCAAAAGAAATAAAAAAATATCAACTGACTTTAAAATTATACGTAAATATATGACCTATGTAGGTACTTATGTTTAAAAAGAATATCACAGAATTAAAAAGTAAAAATTGTTTACTCCTCTGTTTAATGAACTTATTTTGATATACCAACTAAGTGTTTAATGAAGTTGGTGCCTGCCCCGAGACAAAAGGATAAAAGCTAATTTACAAAAAACTGTAAAACACTGTCACATATACATACTGTAGACATCTATAATATTATTAATAATAATAAAGTTTTATTTAAATAAAGACATCCATATGAAAATAAAATTATATATAGCTCCAGACCTAAATGTAACGGCGCAAGAAAACGCAAACAAAACACGACGTCACAATACCCAGTCCAGTACAGGTATCATAGTAAACTTGTTCTTTTTTTACAATTCGAAAAAACTATTGGATACGTCTAGTTGTCATTTGTCAAGTAGGTACCTAATTCCATTAGGCACTCTTACTTTCCTATAAAACGCGGCAGGCAGAAAATAATTTCAAAAAATAAATAGTCGGTACACCAAAGTGACTTTATTTAAGACAGAAGCTATTGGTTTTTACTTTTTATATCTGTTATATTCTTTTTAAGCATACCTACAGAGGTAAATAGTTACATATCATTTTGTAGTTGGTTTTTTATATTTTTTCAATACTTAGGTAGGATTATAGTGTTATGTATGTTAAAATCATTTGTTTCTATTCAATTTATTGCAATGGCCTGGAGGTTGAAGGCCCGCGTCTCATAGGTGAGGGCGCGGATTCGAAACCTGGCAAGTACCAATGTGATTTTTTCTGAGTGATGAACTTTCCAAGAGTATTCAGACATCACTGACAGACAGTAAAGGAAACGTGAGAAAACGTGAACTTATAATTTCAAATTATAAGTTTGAAATCGGAAATCCGCCTTGAGCAAGCGTGGCGATTAATGCTCTAACCTTCTCCATGCGAGGAGAAGCCTTTGCTCAGCAGTGGGCAGCTATAGGCTAACGATAGTAATGATTTATATTTCGATTATTAGTTCAAAAATGTCAACTATAACGATAATTTAACTAAGAATAAAATATTGAATGAAATTCAAAATATAAACTTTAATTAAACCGTGGATACTTACAATATGCCAATAATTCCTTAGAGTACTAGACAACAACTTACTGCTCTGTTTCTCGCGTCTTTCAAGTAAGTGTCCGATACCCAGTTTCTCTAAAGTCTAAAGGCTAGACTGAAAATCAAAGGCAAAACAAGGAACGAGATGTTTGCAGATATAAAAAACATGGGCGAAGTTCGCAGTTTCAGTAGAGGTCTCGACACCATAATAAGATCTTAGATTTTCGCGAGACATTTAAATGAAACTAAAAAATTTCGGATTACTAAGCGATTTTTTATTAATTTAAAACTACATTATCCCGAAATTTCGGTTAATTTACAGTTGCCGTGATAACGGCTACTGTAGAAAAATGTCGCGTAGTAATCCCAAATTTTTTTTTAGATTCTTATACACCATTCTTATACACCAAATAATTCCTTAGAAGACTAAATGCTTAGTCCATTTACGTTTACAAATTGACTACACCAGACAAATGAAGACTGATATAATGATCAAGGTCTTTCCGAATTTGGTCCGTCACGGTGGACCTGTGGTTTATAATAACTCCTGGACACTGTCAGATACTCATAGATGTAAGAGTGCATTAACATATTATATTAGTTGCAAAATGTGCAACTTTTAAAATATTTTTTATATAATTATGTTACTACAAAGAAAATAATTCTAAAAAAAAAAATTTTTTTTCTTAAATAAACCTTATTTTTAAACCACAGGTTAAAATAACAGTCCATGTCTATCTAAAAAAAATGTGAATTTTTATTAATAAAACAAAGTAAGACACGGACAAAAGGATTCTTTAAACATAAAGATTTCATTATTTACAGTACAGACCTGACAGAATATTATTATCCAATAACTTTCTTTAGCTTGCTTTTAAATTTTGTTCTGTAACTTGTGTTATTACATAATAAAAGGTTAATGAAATTTTTCAGAATAGTAAAGTGTTGAATTTAAGAATCATAACGTTAGTAATCATTTATAGGAATCGTTTCAATATAAACTTGTATTAATGAGAATGAAAGAAAGAAATTCTCTTTGTACAGAAATATGAAAAAGTCTTTGTTAAATTGATTCAACTTTCAAATATTACAAGTGGTATTTATATATTTAATGCTCAAAAAAAAATTGTTCACCACTTTTTATCCTCACTACAATTAAAAATTACTTATATTTTTGGATTAACGTCAAATCACACGTGACGTTGAGTTCAACTACAAAATATTTCCTTTAAACGACTTGAAAAGAATAATTGATTTAATATTATTTTCCATTTAAAGTTTAATTTCTGAAGGTGAACGAAAATAAAAATAAATTCACAAAGCTGTAGCTTGATTAGTTAGAGTGCCTTGTTCTTGTTATTGTCCACCCTCCGGGAAATGAAAGTTATTTTGAACAAACATAATGAGGCGTTTGTTAGACTGTTGTTGGAATATAAAAGCGATTTAAATGTCTCAAAGGAACTGTATTTACATGACGTCACAAGATAATCTCATCTCATAGCCTTTTATAGAATGGTAAGTTTTAATAACTCAATAAAGCCCGATATTTTTTTTATTAGAAACCGATACTGTATGTCTATAGAAGAATCTACATTCTTTGAAAGTAAAAGACTTGTTTCTTCTCAACCAAACACAAAACAGATGATCAATTTAGTAACTCAATGTAACATGAAACATCTTTAAGTGACATAAATACTCTCCTTGTTTTCATTCTGACAATGTGACGACCAGTTGACATAAGAAGTATCCTTTAGAAAGCAAATCGTTGACCCTGTGTTCTGACAATTTTAAATAAGAAAAACTTACACATACACTTTCAACTACTTCATTCAATTTATTTGATGCTGGAATCTTTGTTGTTTAGTAAACTTATTTTATTCCAATGTCAAAGCATATTTCGCACTATCTTTTAATATTGACTTGTTCGACGGAATGGCGGCCAGAAGTTTGGAATAATTTATATGATGTATTGTTATGATGCTTCAACTCGAGGTAAACTTCGAGTGTCTATATTTTTGGTAAATGTTTGGGGTGACACGCGAATGTTATAAGTAGTTCTGGTTCGTTATGTTTACGATAGAAAACAAAGCCGCGCATGAATGATTTTTTCAAACCAGTACATAAACTTCATTGGTAACAGAATAAAGTTTGTAAATCAAGGAAAATTAAAAATGTGTATTAAAATTTCAAATACTTATTAGTTTTAAGCCAAGTATTATAAAACGAAGATACCTATTTTCCTCCAAAACACTTGTAACGTCCAGTTGTTGAGGGTCAGACAATAGTTTCTAATCTAGCAGAGGCAGCGTCTTCACTGTATAGTACAAACCGATGTGTCCTGCTTGTGGTCTTGTTAGGAATCTTTTCTTTAAAACTGAGTTTCATTTTTAAAAGCAATAACAAATAATCCCATTCTGAAATTATTCTTAAAACGGGTTTTGACATTGAGAATAAACAGTAATTGTCTAATTTATTTCATCGAATAAATCAATGTTAGTGTTGTTAATTAGTCATGGGTAAATGTGTACAGACGAAAGTGTTACAAATTGTTGATATCTATTCTTTTAATCCACATCGTTCTTATAAATAGTGGATGCAACTTATAGTATGACCTGAACCGATTCAAGTATCTTAATGTACAAACGAATCATAAAAAAAAATACAATTTACTAACCATTGATTAAAGTAAAAAAAACAACGGTTTAGTACTGAAAGACTCTATGAGGAAATTGGTTTGTTAACTGTACGGAAATTATATATTGTGCATACTGTTCTAAAAAAACACAAGTCTTTAACCTACGATATATCGTTACTCAATAAACGTATAGCATATAATGTTATATCTATCCCTGCTACCAAAACAGTCTTCGCTAGTATTCAGTACGATAATAGATCTGCTTATTTAAATAATAAAATAAATAAATACGTTGATATATATTCATAATCTTGCAAAGAGGGTAAAATTAAAATAATAAAATGGATAAAATCAAATAAAAAATAATTAAAAAAATAAAATGGATAAAATCTTTAAATTTTCAAGAAACGGAAATTGTATTAGCATATACGAACTAACATTAATATACTCACACCAACATGCACATACAACACACATACATACACACACACACACACATGTACACACACACACATATGCATATGCGCACGCATTCATACACATACATGTTAATCCCACATTTACTTCCTTTTGGTAATTACTTCTCTTTTTGTATACTTGTACCTAATTCGGGATAAGGAAGAGTGGAGTTTCCTGGCACAGGCTTTTCATATGCTTAAAAGGAGACTCCAACAACTTTATGTTTAAGTACAAATTTGTTAAAGAAAATAAATAATTTTTATTTATTTTTTTATTTTACTATAATTATTACAATAACCTTAGTCACCAACTAGGTAGGTCGTTAAGATCAATTCTTAAATTAATTCAAGGGATATCAGCACAAACTGCAGAATATCTTAATAATTTTGACCGGGCAAAACATGAAGTAGATTTCGACTAACATGAAGTAGATTTCCAAGAGACATATCCTAGGGAATTCCCAGGATGACGTTGTTATATCACTCCCAAAAGACAAAGATGCCCAAGAGCTAAAATCGAGACTTCAATTCCACAAACAGTTTATGATAGAGGCGCAAAGTAACAGAGTAGGGTTAGGATCAGGCAGGAAGGCCAAAGATACGGATATATTGAAGACCTTTATTCGGCAAGACGGGAATTCTAAATATAGCACTAAAATGGCGCACCTTATTACATGATTGGTCGCCAGCACTGCTAAAATTTTATCTCAATTCGTTCCAGATGACCCTCCCAGATCAGAGTTATTTAGTAAGATGGGGCAAAGGTACCGAAAAAACTTGCTACATCTGCGGGGAGGAAATTGGAACTGCTAAGCATTTGCTGGTGGGATATAGGGTACTCCTGGATAGCGGTCA
>DVQP01003222.1:0-11126 GCA_018231745.1 Danaus eresimus
ATTTTTAGCCTATGATCACTCTATTAAGCGCCTTACTGTCAGTAAACCGTTTATTGATAATAATGAATGCATATGCGGTCATTTAAAGTGTGATAAAATTATCATACTGTAAATAGTTACATATCCGATTTTCCAAAGAAATTTAAGTGCGTATTATATATATATATATATATATATATATATGTGGGTGTGTGTACGAACATCTTTAGTAGTTAATTTTATTTTCATCGCTAGCCTTAGTACTAACTTTGATTCTAAGACAGTTGAAGCACAAAAGGTGCTTGAATAAGGCAATCAGTTATTTTTAAATATATAATGTAAATAATTAAGAAAAGAAAAGACTTTTTTCAGTTGCGTTAAGGAATCAAGGGCAGGATTACACCAGCTTTAAAATCTTAACAGCTTAAACTTACTAGTAATAGGTTCACGAATAAATATTAATATCCCCAAGGAGAATTAAAAAAAACAATTTACATAAAGAAGGAAGGAGAGCATACTGTGCCTATGACTGTGATGTTAAAATAATTGTATGCTCTTTTGACCTAATCATAATGATTTGACAAAACAAACTACAACTGTGAAATATTTACATACGTCGCAATATGTTTCCGTTATAGTAGTCTAATAAAAAAAAAATAATGTTATCCATGCTGTTTTTTTCTTTGATTTCTGTGTTTGTATTTTCCAAAGATTTAATATCAGATCGTCGTGAATAAAAATAATTCTGTCAACATATTTGGCAAGTAAATAAAGAGGTTAATTGCATAAAGTCTGTAACAATAATCTGTAATTAGTCTTATTTAGTATTCAACCGTGCAATAATGTGCAAGTGAAATTGCATATAGGAATGCCCGAAGCACTGCTAATACATGTACATAGGAAACGTATTTTGTTTCCTAACTGGGCAATAATATTCAGTTACGGCTGACTGATTTCGAATTTCCATTTACGGCGTTATCAGTTGAAATTGTACATTACCTTAGTTGGGCCATTGTGACGTGGAGAAGCTATTACATGTATATATTTGAATTTAAAGGGTTAGTTTTGGTTTATAGTTATTGTTCAAATACAATTGAAAATAGCCTATTTGGTGTAGCAAAATATTTTTAACTTTTTTGGAGAGCAATAGAAACATATATAACACTACTTTCTTTTTTAGGAAAAATAAATTAATGAAGTTTAACATCATCTCCATTATACTTTTTGGGATATTTTTTTCTTTAAATTGTATTCACTTTATATGAGTTATAATCTACGTCCTAAAATAATAATGTCACGTTTAGCTTATTTATGTCGTCATATATATATATAATTGAGAACTTCCTCCTTTTTTGAAGGCAACTAACAGCTCTACGTTACTTAATATTTTTGTTAAGTTTACAAGTATAAAAATGGAGCTTCCGTACCATAAGATTGATGACTCGAGGTAATTAGCAATAGGTTTACTGTTCTCACTTCGTTTTACCACGTCGAGTTCTGACAGGCAAGATTTAGTATTTTTTTAAACAGAAATTAAGTAAAATATTAATAAGCCCAACATTATGTTACTTTATCGATCTAAAACTGCAGCTGTCATTATATTTTTTCGACATAAAATAGAAACAGTTTGTCTTTACTTTAATTATTTTTTGCGCATACAGGTGGTTTCTTACACTTGGACACAAAAGGTTTGTTAATTAGTTTCAATGTGTACAATTCTATGTTAATTTTCTAAGTCCACAAGAAGTTTGGGATATGAAAAATATCATAACCATTACTTTAAAAATTTCATACAAAATTTTCTAATTCAAACAATAATATCAAATATTAAGAATTTACTTTAATTATAATTATTGTTTCCTTTCTCATTTAGGCTTTAGAAAAATAGACTACGAGCTCTTTTTACAATTGATAGAATTTGGCTTTAATGATACTTGTTAATATCCTAAAAATACATTTAATTCTCATGTATTGTTACGTCTACTATAAGGATTATTAGTTACCTTACCCTACCTAAATACAAAATTCATTATATGTACACATTTAGTTATGATTAAAATTAAAATATTTACATTTATAAACGTAATTTCAATCGTCCAAAAATATACTGGCCACCCAGTATATAAACCTCTAAAAGATAAAACTCGTTATTTAACTTTAGAAATGAAAAGGAATCCAATAAGACAATTTGCCATAAGTTTACAAATCATCATCATCATTTTTACACCTTCAAAACATTAAAGTGTCCAATTGTCAATAATTTCCTGAGATACAACTTCTTATAAGCATTCTTGGAATTTTCTTAATATAATTATCATAAAAAAACTTGTCTATAAATATGAATCATACATTTTTGATTATTTTTCACAGATCTTAAAATATTATACTTAAAACGCAAGAATTTTAAAAATTCATATAATTTGTATAACATTTGAAATTGATTATCTAAAACTAAGTTACAATTTTTTTTATACTTTTATTGCATCAAATTTCTACAATGATCGAATGATGTTTTTGCAAAACGTCGTTACAAAATTATTCAAAATAAATAGTCTAAACAGAAATTTAAGTCGTGCGTCTACAGTAAAACCGCATTTGAACTAAATTCAGTGCGTAAACCACGTAGTTATTGTCAACCGCAGTATTCGACGACTAAAATTATACTAATGCGATTTGGAAACGAAACAAATGAAGTGTAGCGTTTAACAACAGCTTCAACGTTGTAAATGTGTGGTTACATGGAATGGGTCACTAAACTGCTGGCCAATGTCTTTATACGCAAGAGACCGTCATTTATTCATTTATTGAAATAATAAAAAAAAAAATACGCCAAACAACTACATTAATCATGTGATGTTTTTATAATTTTCATTTAACGTGAATAAATAAATATCACATATATTTTTATTCACATATTTTTTGCCTTATTAACTTTTATTTACTTCTATTCCATAACATTCAACCCTAATAAATATTTTTGGAATTTTACTAGGAGATTTAATGGGACTTGAATTAATTATATCAAAAACCTCGCTTTATCAGACTTTGTTGACCTTCGATAAAGTATTCCATTATATTAGGCAGTTATTAAGAATTTTTGCTGGGTCAGGCCATTACGTGGGAGAAATCAGTTTTCAGTTAAGATAATCCGTTTTTCTTAGATGTTTTAACAAAATTGTGTGATGACGATGGCAAGGAATAAAATATGTAGATAGGAAGCTATCAAGTAGCTTCAACAATGTTAATTTCTGTTTTCAGGCCAATGTAAAGGAAATATGTTATATATTTATCTATGGTGATAGAGTATTGTTGTAACAAATAAAATTAAATATTTTCTCTCTCTTATAATCTCCTTGATACAATAAAGAAGATTTCACACAGTCCTTTTTTAACATTTGATGTATATCATGTCTCTTTGCATTTAGATCTTAACTACCAACAAAATAACATTTAACCGCTTCAAGTCACAATAAAACTGTCTACCTTTTACAAACAAAAGTGTGAGTGTAAATTACGCACAACATTTATCACTCGAGTCCGTCCGTGCCACAATAACGCGGTTGACTTCATCTTCGAATAATTCCCTTTGTTCTTTGCGGCTTGCTGTTGCCGTTTTTTTGTATGGGAAAAGTTGTAAAAGAGTATTAACGCCGTTACAGTCATTGATTTCGTAAATAAACGAAATATATTTATATTTAATTACTTGCTTTATATCTACGATCTATATGTATGATGCTTTAAAATAACGGTTAGCGTATATTTTTTTCTTTTGATAGACTTATAAATGTGTATGTTTAATATCCCAATTCTGTTTCTAGGCTATTATCAACTGTCCCATAAGGAATACCGCTACCTTTCCACGTCTGTACCACACTCTACCAACAGTACATCACAGCATGTCGTTAAGGGCAGGAGGTGGTCCAATAAATCAGGGGACGTCGTCTACGCCGCGCGCACACCCACTAATGCGTGTTTAGTAATGAATGAGATCATGCGATACTTTATTTTAATATACAATTAAAAAACACATGTTTATATTATTATAATCATCTTTCATTGACATTGTTAACAGGACGTCGATTGTATTCAAACAAAACTTAAAGGTTTTTTCTATTTTTTCTTAAATTTGCCTTAAATTAGTTAATTTAATAATTACGTGTAAAGTGATTATTAATTCAGAATAAAAAATATATATGAAATTAACGTAATACTGTTGTAACGAAATGTAAATCACCACTCAGAGTAATAACATCATCTATTCCTTCACGTCTCGACTGCAAAGCAATCCATCACGATGTTGCATTAATTCAGACAATTGCAGAGAACTGCCGTTGTTTTAGGCACGTTCTGGCTATCGGCCAACGCCGATTGCAAGCACGATACTCTTGCAGGTTTAATTAATTTATTGGTTTATGTGTTATTTGAAATTTGTGTCGTCAAAGACACGTAGATTGCGCAACATCAAATTTGATAATAAAATTGCAGTATACAGTAGAAACTTCTCAGAATATAAAGCGATTCCTGGTGTGCAGTACAATTTACTTGATTTATAAACAAATAAATTTCAAAGCTTGTTTAAATAATTATAGCAATTAAAACAACTTTAAAACTCAATAAAAGATTTGTTACAAAATTATTAATTGCCTCATCTCGAATCCTAAATACTGTTACCAACTTTTAATTTATTCTTTGATTTGAATTGTTTATTTGTTATCAAAAATGAAGAAAAAAATCTTGAAATTATAAATATTTTTTATCGTTACTTAATATACTTTTTGTGTAACGCTAGCGATAAGATTTCTGATAACTCATCAGTAAAATTAAAGTTCAAAAACTGTTTGGTCAACGTGATATTTTATAACATAATAATTTTCAATATAATTTTGTTTTTGCTTTTTTTTTCGTATAAAATGTCTTATAATTCTATATTTTTACTGTAACTAAAAATTCCTACGGCACCGATATTCTTAATTTGTAATAGTGTGAGTACGAGCTTGATTTTGTTAATAACATCAAAACTGCAAATTCTAGGAGAAGGTGATATTTTTTCATAAAAAGCGTAACGCCACGTATATGTGTTAGTACTGTCCCAAGATTTCTGGGGAATCGTGAACTAAAACAACATAAAATGTAATACAGCAAGTATAAAAATCTGTTGCGGCACATGTTTTTTTATCTTAAAGCAAGCTTTTTTTACCAAACCCGCATCTAAAATGGCGTTATTCGCTTAAGTTGCGGTTACTTGGAGTCACTCCAAGGTTGGATTAATTAATTGGAACACTGGGACTCCTTCCTAGTTCCTTGTCTTGCAATTTTAATTCTGTTACCGTATTAGACGAAACCTTTGGCTTTTATGCTACGTTTGAATGGTGACAATACCCACATCAAGGTCGTTAAAGATTTGTTAAGTACTCGTAAATTATTTTACAAACTATAATTTAATTCGACGTACATAAATGATTATTATCTAGTGCAGACATCGAAATTATATTGATAATTATTATCTTGTGACTCTTATAGTAACAATATCAGATAATACTTTTTGATATGAAGCTTTACTTAAAATTGAACTGTAAATGAAAGACTGTCTCAAGGACGACTAGTAGGTCGGAAGCACTTGGATGTTGGCAAGAATATCGCTGTATCTGGACTTTAAGCTACATCTCAAGTAGTTACAAGTGATTTGAAATCTTAACGGTTGTCCTTCTATACGTTATTTACACAAAAGGAACATTTTTATCGTATCTATGAAAATAAAAATAAAAAAAAAAATTGTGTAGTTTTTATAATTTTTTTGATTTTTGAATAAACTTCTTGTATTAGTATACATTATAATATCGATTAGAAATAATAATAGAAAATTGTTCGTTGAATTTAACAATATAACAACTATTCTAAATTTGGCACAAATACAAAATGATTGTACGTTATCTACTACTAAAAACAACGCCTTAATTTGATAGCATTGTGTAATAAACTTTATCCACTTATGAGAGGGTTTGAAATTGATTACTTTTACACTAATTGAAAGTCATAGTAAGAGAATTCCATAAACTGTCCATCATACAAGGAACCGTTTGTATCTAAACGCTCCCCTTTTTTACATTTTACTTTGTTAGTTGCTCTAAAAGGCTAAGGTTCAACAAAGTTTGGTTTATGACACCAAAATAAATCACCATGGGTCACGTAATCACACAATTTGTTGTAACGCCTTAACGATTATTCGTATCATTAGTCATGTTAGCACCTTTGGTACCATCGTTGTTCTTTTCATTGTAAAATTAATGATCGCTAAAGTCAGTTACGTATTTAATAGTATTTACAAATTTATGTATTCTTAAGAATATAGCATATATATATAGAAATATAGTGTAGTCATTATATACTTAACACCGTAAAGAGAAAATAAACGCGACCGGGGCTACAGCCATAAACTAGAATGTCATAAAATTTGAGTTGAGTTTATTTTAAAATATCGTGTCTTCTTCGGGGATATTAGATAAATGTTCAAAACAACGGAGTATTCAAATCGTACTATAATAAAGACAAATACATTCCAAATTAGCGTAAAACTGTCAAAAATAATCATGTCTTGCGATGACTTCTGGACGTTACCATCATTCTTTAACATTCTATCCATTTTAAAATCCAGCAGTGATAACAAACCATCCATAGTTTCCCAACAAGTAGGAAGGATTTGATTAGGGGGAAGCGCAAACCCATATCGACCATCGTCTCTCAATTCAAACGTTAGTACGTAGCTAGAATTTAAGATGATTTTTGAAATAATTTGTATGTTGCACATAAAATGAAATAGATATATTGATGAAAGTTAAAAAAATAATATAAAGCTTCAAACTAATATATGTACTAACGGAACTGAAAATGTTTTTTTGACCCAACAGCCGCTTACACCCGACGTAACATAACCTGTAAAAAAATCCAATTTTTGTTTTAAAAATATAGTTGTAACAATTGCCCCGGCCCCACCCTAAAATTCAAGATTACTTTGATTTTGATGCTACTTCTACTTTGATGCTGTTTTTCTGAACTAAAGTTTGTTCTTTATATTATAAGATGTAAGTATTGCAGCAAGGTGTTAAATATTGATCAAAACAATAGGAATTGTCATTTTTTTAATATCTTCCATAATATTTCAGTCTCCTGTCAAATGTTACTCGAAACGAGTGTGCCCTGGAAATGTACCATGGTCATATAACACTTACCCACTGTATCGTATGCTGTTCCTACTGTATATTGAGTGCCATATTTTTTGGATATTCTTTTCGCAGCTTTGATACCTCTTTCTTGCTAAAATATATTATTCAAGCAGTTTTTTTTAAACACAGTAAGCTGTTGTGTGATAATGTTATCAAAATAAAAGCGATGATCAAATAATACTTGAATTTCAATCACATAAAAATTATAGTGAATCTTTCGTAGATACAAGCAGGATAAGAACCTGCATCTTTAAAAATAATTCGTTTTTTTTACTAAACAAGCTGTTGCACTCATTTAATTCCTCCATTTTTTATGTTAATTAAAGTAAGGTCTTGATTCTCAACTGTATCTTACCACTTCATCAAAATTTCCTTCATGTTTCTTTGAATAGGTATACGGTATGATCATATATTGGCCATATGAATGAAAAGCTAAATAGAACTTCAAATTTTTACTGTTAGATTTCACAAAATTTGCCATGGCCAAAGTTTCAGGTTCAGAAAAAGCTTTGGGACCACAATACGTTTCGTCTTGTTCTCTTGAACTTGTCCCAACAGCTGTGTTACAAAAAATGGAAGAAGTTTTTTCGTTTGAGATATTGTCCAATTACACTTTTGTTAAAGAAAGAAAATAGAAGAAATTTATTTAATATTATTATTATTTATCACTTACAACCAAAATGCATGTCAAAGTTTCTATTCAAATCTACGCCCCGCATATTTTTTCTATACATCCGATCCTAAGAAAAACAAAAAATCTATTTATTTTAACACAAAATAATTTTTATTCCTGATAATACAAAAATTAAATTTGTGTGTAGACAAATAAAAAATGATGAAATGATTTGGCAGAAATAAGATAAATAGTGAATTAGATTAATTTTAATTTGGAATAAGTAACTGACCTTCACGTGAGTATATTCGTAGCCGTCTGGATTAAGGACTGGTATAAAATACCATTCATATTCCTCGGCAACTGATTTTAATTTGGATTCCTTTTTATCAACTGTAGTTAGAACTTGGTGGAGCAAATATGTAACAAAGGCTATGGATACCCATTCCCGAGAGTGGATACCTCCTTCAACTATAATCTTAGGTCTCGAACTAAAGTGATTGATTTATATTTTTAAGAAATTTCAATAAAAGTTTCAGATTTAAAGGATCTTAAAGAACTTTATTAAATATTTAAAGGATCTATAACTTTATTAAATATTTAAAGGACCTATAACTTTATTAAATATAATGCACCAAAATGATCACTTAAATATCTCACACCGTCTTCAGTTATCACTAAATTTTGAAATCTGTTATAAAATACACGTTGAAAATAACAAAATAATAATAGTAATTGAAATACTTACCGTTTTTTACGAATGGGTAGGGCTATTTTAGCCATTAGAATATCTCTATTTTCAACGCTTTTCCCCAAGTTTTGTAGATGCATCACTTTTGGATACATGACGCTTAGATCGTGAAGCCAGTCATAGATATCATCCAATCTAAAATAGCTGGTCCAGTCAAAGGATTCCATATTCCGACGCACATATGTCTTTACAGTTTGAGAATCAAAGGCCCTTTTGAGTGAATCAAATTTTAAAATTGTCTTCCTCTATTACATTGATCGAGATTATACACTATAAGTAAAAAACATTTAAAAATGTGATAAAATTGAGTACCTTTGAACATCTTCTATCACCGTTGTGTAATAAATGCCTTTTGACATGGCATCTCTCAAAAAGATTTTCTTTTTTTCTGGACCAATAACGAATTCTACTGGCCTATGGACTAAACCTGGTGACCTCCAAAATGTGGCCTTGTAAACTTCACTTAAATTCTTGAAGAATTCTAAGTGCTGATCTGTCACGGGCACACCTCTAAACAATGTGTAGTTTTTGTAGCTTTTAGATGTGCATGGATTTATGTACAAGCAGACTATAACGTAGTAAATCAATTCCATTTCATATATCTGTGTAAAATAACCATGACAATTTTAAACCTATTCCACGCCATCGAGAATTTACGCTTTGTCAATGTCATATTGACATTATAACGGGAATAAAATATGTTGATGATAAACCTTTTTCAATATGATCATAAAAGAAAAAACATCTTTTTTTTAAATATATTAGCAAAAAGTTTCAGTACAAATTAAAAAGAAAATACAAAAATCAATACAGGAGAACAATAATAAAAATAGACACTATATAAAATTTTGATCTAAAATTATTGGTGGAACTAAAAAGTTCTCTTTCAACACTCCTGTGTCGAACCGTCATAAGCTCCATTAAGCCGGTCAAGGTTTCTTTGCATGCCGGCAGTATATTATCCGGAGGTAAAGCATATCCATGAGTTCCGTTGTCACGTAGGTAGAATGAGAGAGAGTACCTGAAAATATATATACATTTTAATATGAACCTAAGTAAGAGCAGAAGAATGGGCGACAGTAATAAAAATAAATAACCTAACTTTATAACACCATTAATATTACTTAGTAAAAACAAAGTACCTAATGAACCTATATCCGATCCCATTTATTTCAATTATACAAGATTTGTGTTTAAGAAATTTGGTAAGCAATTGGTACTAAATAGTAATCTTGTTTGTAATGATCTTTTACTAAACGACGAGAAAGATAAACAGATTGATTTTATTTTATCGTGTATAAACGATAATGTGACCCGCAGCGGAAAAAAAATTACACATAAACACATCCGGCATTCAACAATTCTGTTTTTCAGTTAGTTGTAAATAACAATAATTTAGCAAACTGGCGCAGAGACGTTAAACACTAAATAAAAATGTATATTTAATAAAACAAACAATAATAAGTACATTTAAAGCTAATGTATACCTATCTCTTACTTGGTGATTATTTAAAAAAATGATTAATGAAATTTAACTAATTTAAGAACTACATGGCC
This sequence comes from Danaus eresimus, assembly GCA_018231745.1. Classification (NCBI taxonomy): domain Eukaryota; kingdom Metazoa; phylum Arthropoda; class Insecta; order Lepidoptera; family Nymphalidae; genus Danaus; species Danaus eresimus. The sequence goes on from DVQP01003222.1 coordinate 10,121, forward strand.
CTTAAGTTGTAACTAAATGAAACATTACAAAAACAAACCAAAAAATGCTATTATTGTTCGCATTTTTAACTTTTTACACTACATTTAAAATTTCAAAATAACAAGAATTATAAAATAATACGTTTACGATTTATCGATAAAATAATACTTTTTGTATCTTGGAGTATTATATAACTACTTAAAATAATATAAAATTTGATTGCTCTAATAGCTGAGATTTATTTCTGCACTGTCAACTTTATTTTAAATTTCAACTTTATTAGATTACGTTTTTAAGGGATTTTATAATAGAACATTATTTTATCTTACATGCATAAAATAAAGTCTCTAATTATGAAAAAAATAAATAAATGACACTTACTTCACTCCATATGTTTTCTTCACCCAAGATATGCTATCTCCGGAAGATTTGTAACCTTTTAAATTAAAATGTAAAGATTTTAAAGAAATTAACATCGCATACATATATTATATTTTAAATAGTAATTCCACAATTTTTTTTTGTTTGTTATTCTTATTTTGTAGAAGTATTTAAATCACTTGCAAATATATATCTAAATAATAAATTATTGACGTACTAACTAAAAAGACAGTTTTATAGCTTAGCCGTTACAACTATTATCTCTGAATAAAAATATAATAATAACTAAAACAAAATGTTCTTTAATAATATTTGTTTGTAGTTGTTCAATGTACTGACCGTATACGTCGTAAATAGTGCCAATTCCATATTTAATACCATACAATTTGTACATTTTCAATATTGCTTGTTTCCCATAATTTTCCTGTAAACGAAATTTGAAATTCAAAATTCGCATGAATATTCTGTTCGCTTTCGAATCGTGAATTCTGATACAATTGATTTATAATCTTTAATATTTCGTGAAGTGCGACAGAAACTTGTGATTTTTATTTTTTATGCATAGAAAAAGAATAAGCTACGTATTCTTTAGAAATTTTCGTATCATAACAGATCTAAAAAAATAAAAAAAAGGTTATTTCATTC
>DVQP01003223.1:0-11124 GCA_018231745.1 Danaus eresimus
ATAAAATTGCTTACATAACCAAACGGCTTGGCGACGTTGTTGTGACCAGAACCGAAGGCCCTCGAGGCTTGAGGGGTCGCCTTCAGAGAGGTGCTGGTGACCGGAGCGGGGGTGGAGCCCAGTGGACGAGACCCCGGACGAGGGAGGCTCCCAGTAGGGGTGACGGCAGGACGCCACGTACCACCACCTCTGGAATAAGGAATCGAATACCACATATTTCACCAAGATGACGTAACTCATTGGCCAGAATCATAAAAGTAATTACGTATACTTTTTGCCTATATTTAGAATATAATAACTACTTGCGAGTGCGACTAGTATTGGAATATAAAAAATAAGAAGAATCTTAATCGTCTATTTTATGTTATCTTAGTATAATCTTACATTGATGGAAGATCTAATTCAAGCATATAAAAAACATTCAGTAAATAGGGTCAGTATAACATATTTATTATAGCTTCATACTCTTCCATTTATCGAGAAATAAAAACGTTTATGCATAGATTCTGATAGAGAACCCGATTTATAAATTGGTATGAAATGAAACAAATGTCCAAACAGTATTAGGACAGGACATTTGGTAGGTCACTCATACATGATAATACACATGCCCATGTAATGCACCTTGGTATTAAACCTGTTAATATTGGCGCGTGCTACAAATATTTCAGAAACTACCAGCTTATCTTTTGAGACGGTCATAAAAACTGAATAGTCAGTAAAAAGCGGTTGGATTCGTCGCGTGTGGCGGCTAGATCATATCATTAAATAACCGTACGACATTCAAGATGGGTGTAAGCTAATTACGTCACTTGAATGCTACTTATATGGAGGCCAGGTGCAACCAGCTACACAAGTATTGGAAGCCCTGCAAATTATGCTCCCGTTTCGTATATTCTTTTTGCTTACGAAATTTTAAATACTTTCGTAATTTACCGGTTTTTTTTTTACTTGAACTTTAGCGTTTTTTTTTTACATTTAATTCACAATACAATTAAGTTGACGAAATGATCGTATGTCGTGAAATTAAAAGCAAGTTAATGCTATACAAAAATTCTAGATTAATCTATCGGTGTTTGTAACACTTCTATACAAGATTTACTGAACCGTATATCATAAAATTTTATACTATTATATTGTATACATCTAAATAAGTCATGGTTTATAGAATGCATACATTTTTATAGATAATACCTTACTTGGACTTTAAGTTCAGACAATGGACCAAGATAGTCGTATAAAAATCTAGTGATATTGCTGTCGTAGTCGCGTGTTGGTGTCATGTGTGTTGCTTTCTGGTTATATAGTGTTATTGGGACAGGTCACCTTTGCACAGTCAGTTCCAGATTCCCGCCAGCAGCACGTATAGCGTCCTGTGCCTCTTGATGTCTCAGGGAGTACACGTCAGTATTGTTGACTCGAATGAGCGCATCCCCAGCCTGTAAACCAGCCCGCTCAGCCGCACTCCCACCGTTCACCTGGAATATGTAAAACATATTTATATTGAAATATTACATCCGAAAAGATTATTTATATTAATCCTCTAACAATTTATATTTTCATAAATAGTGCAAGTAACGAATATAAAGAAAGCAATGAGCGTTTCCCATGTGTTTTCGATAGACTTTGTTAATTTATATCCATGAACACACTGGTAGTGTAGCGTGAACCTTATAATAAGAGCTTAGAAAAAGTCCGCCAGACGTCTCGATTTCTTGGGGAGCGGAGAACAATGAGAGCTTGTGAGAAAAATTAATGGTCCCGCTTGGTCGGCGAATGTAACGTGCACAGTGATAATATTCACAGGGCTTTATTTAATATATGTTTTATGTAAAGTACTCGGAAATCAAACCTCAATGTATTTATAAACATAACAAGCTAATACCTGGAAATAATGATGAATGCAATGTTTTTAGAATTAACAAAATTTTCCTTGTTGTGACAAATCCGATTTACGTAACAAGTCTCCACCGCAGGCTTATTTTTAAAACAAAAGAACGTTAAACAAATGCTATTGGTTTAAATTAATAAAGTAGACTACTAAATATAAGTATGTAGCTACTTAGATTCCACTTCATCAATAGAATTATATACTATTATCATTCGGCGAATGTGAGTTATAAATAGTTTTACTCAGTTCGATCCAGATTCCTGGACGTTGGTTAAGGAATGCGGGGGAGGGGGGCGGAAGGAAACTATGACGTCATCGTCAGATCACCGACTGCCCTCAGCCGGCCCACAGATCATGTATGATAAAAACTCGCCTTCGACGCTCAGTATAATAACATATAAACAGCTTCAAAACTGGCCGTTTTTCGCTTTCACTTGCAGTAAAATATTTATGACTCGAATAGCTGTCAATTTTTCATATCTACCCTCTTTATTTTGTATGGCCCCTAATAATTCACATATTGCAAGTATAATGGCAGTTAATTTAAGACCACCATAATGCTTGAATGTACACATAAGTAAAAACGAAACTTTCGATTTCTGATTACAAATACCATGTTTTCATAGTTGTTATTCCCATAAGACTGACATGTAAACAACCAAAAAGTTTTGTGCCATTTTTGTGTGGTATCCATGTGTTTATTGTGAAGTATTATAGAAAATTTAATTTCCTTACCTTAACCAATAAAAACCACACAGAATAACTAGCATTTGAAATAGCTGAACATTTTAAATGTCACACACTTATATATAATTCGTATATTGTATTAAAACCCGAGATAAATAATTTACTGGAGCTATTACTATTTATATAAAGGTAGTGATGTAACAAATTCAAACACTGCACGTTTATTGGCTCTTATTATATAAATTTATTAAACAATAATATTGAAAATCAATTACAACAGGACACTTATCACTTGGTGCGGCGAGACTAAGGCTCGAGCGATCATGACCATATTTATATAACGTGTCCCCTTCCTAGCAGTCACTTGTCAGGAATTTGAGTTCCAATCAGCTGTCCGAGGAATTCCTCCGACAATGTTCGCCATTGACCTCGACTCCACAATCTTATCAAATAATTATCAGCGATGATTTAATTAGTATTTATTAGATGATAACTGAGATCAAAGAATTAATATCTAGACAAAACTAATAAACTCATAAACATATAAGCCTCGGATCCGGATTCTCGTAAAAGATCTAATTCTTACTAACTTTATTATATATATGAATAAAAGTAAACAGAAATTATTTTCATTAAAACCGATTTAGTTGAAGACCTTCTTGATTTCTTTAAAATATATATATACAACATCTGTTAAAGTCTATGGCAATGCCCTTAAAGTTGTTGGCGCACGCGCATGCCATATACGGCAGCAGAAATATAAGAACCAGAGATTAATGCAGTCCCGACGGCTCGAGGTCATGCTGTATTCATATTTTTATTTATTTTGTACCTTTTTCAAATGACGTCAGACGAATGTGAAGCTCTCTAACGTATTGTGAGAATATTATGAATTTAAAATCAGCGAGGTGAATATAATTCACGTTTAAAGAGTCTTTTCAGACAATCTATCAGACAAGTTTTGTATCACAATACCTCTTTCTAGATTGCTTTGAATAAATTACATTAATTTATCGCATAAACGAGGGAAGTCAAAGAATAATAATAATAATCCGTTAAGAATAAATTGCAGTCTATGAAACAATGGAAAATTGCATTGAAAAGAAATAAAATTTTATCATGAAACAGTAAGTACCTACAATGATTATGTTGGCAATTGACATCGATGGCGGGTAATTAGCATTTTCGATTTACACATAATAGCAAAACTTTTTACTTATTCCATTATAATGCTGTGTTATAGCCGTTATATTTATCCCAGACATTGTTATTTACATGGCTAGATAATTGGAAAATACCAATGGCGATTATCCAAAGTACGTTATCGCCGCGGCGTTCTAATTTCAAAACAAATCCCTGCTGGTACGTGACTCAGATTGTGTTTGGAGTCGGTACAAAGCCGTCCAGTTGCGCAACCAAACTGTCCAGCCGAGCAATAAGAGTGAATCTGACTATGAGTGCGCTTATGTACATAGACTCTTTGAAATCAATTTAATTTGCGCAAGCCTTCAAGACTTTAACGCACAAAAGATAACCTTTGTTGTTATTCTTTTTGGAATAACTTCGTAAAAAGAAGCAATGAATTCAACACGTTTTAATATATTTATACTTGTTTGAATTAGAAATTATGTTAATATTTTAACACCTTAAGACTTCAAGAGGTCTTCGAGATAAATAATTTTTTTGCTTAGAAATTTAATTTGATTGTGACATTTCTTTTTGTTAATTTATTTAATACAAGTTTTAGACTCTAAGAAGCTGATTCTCGAGTAAAATATTTCATAAAAACAAATAAATAATCTTAATACCAGTTCTAATATATACGTAAATATTGTGAGTTTTAACGCTGTGTCTTCAAAAAAAGACACCGTGTACATTTCGGATACGAACTCGTTCTAATCGATTTCGCAGTAGTCTGGTATTGCAAATCGATACCTAAACTACGTCTAGACTGAAGCCACCCCTTTCTTATACATTAGACTTGACAATGTTTCAACGCTTCTTCCAGTAAGCATTTTTCGTTTCCAAACAAACGTGATTGTATTCATATCATTTGGCGTATCACATTTCTTCGTATTTGATTCGAATGTAAATAGGAACTTCTTATATGGGGTCGGTTATTTTAAGATTAATTAACATTATATATCTCTTGGAATATCAATTTACATTTATTTGTTTTATATAATTTACTTTTTATTCATGTACAAATACAAATAAGAGACCGTTAACAAGGAAAAAAAATTAAAAGAACTCTTGGAATTGAATGAAAATTGATTTAAATATTACATTTCTGAACGCAACTTACAGATGTCAAAATAATATTTATCAAAATTCCTGTCATTAAACAGCAAACGTTTCATACAATTTTATAAATGAAGCATTTCACTATCATTAGACACATAATAGAGATCCGGGAATTAAAAGGACACTGACCTCTATGACACTGTCATGTCGAATTAAATAATTCATTACGCGTCGTATTTAACTAATACAATTATAATTTTTAACTATGTAAAAAAGCGAGTCTAATTGTAAGATAAAAAAAATCGTCTTATACACTGGGACAAAAATAAGCAGTTAAGCAACAATTTAAGTATGTTAAGATGGTAAACAAAAAATATAATTTCTGTATGATGAAGGTATAACTTTGATAATGTTCGAAGGACCTCTTTTTCCATTAACAAATTTATTTAGGACCGAATCGATCCAAAAGCTCAAACTAATGCGAAAACCATGTTCCAAATCGTTTCATGGTGAAGTTATGTCAAGTAAGAGGAATCACAGTGACTACAACCCTTTTTCTTAAGGAAAAAGCAATTCTCAGTTATATAAATTTAAAAAGTTACCAGTATATTACATATGTATGTCAATATATTTACGATATTAATATTATTGCTGACAGCGACATAAATCACTGAGTTAAGCAAAAGCACCTTTCAAACCAGCATCATTAGCTTTTGACGTTTGAATAATCACGTCACGAAAGATAATTGTTCTTTTGGTCAATTAATTTTGTGACCAGATAATGTACTTTATTCCTTATAGATTGTATTACGTGTATTTCACTGTATAGATATTTAAACGGTACTTATTTAAAGAAAATACTTCTTTAATTGATTATTAAATATCTTACAAAATTTCAGATCAGATCAGACTTTAACTTCGTCTGTAATGTAGACGTCATGTTTGTCGTTATATACGAAAGTTACTTATGGAAATTTTGTTTCATTTATATCTATAACTTAATATAATATCTGTTATTAAAGCAATGTTTAATAAAAACAACGATTCTCGTTTCTCGATTGAATCTAATTACTGTGGTTATTTCTATTCAATTGAATGAATACGTCAATTGTATTGTTTGTAAGAGTAAGATTGATTCAATAATACATAAACTTGAAATCCTTTTAAATATTGCTGCTGAGCCGTAGATGAGTAACAGCGCTGAGGTCAATACGCGACCTTTAAGGTTGCAGGTAACTTCCGAGTTACTTACAAGAATATGTACTTAGGGGAAATAAGTAATGTATTAAACCAGACAATGGTTTCCGAGACGCGGAAGTTGATAATCATGACATTGTTATCAAACATTACGGTAAATAAATGTTTTTAAACAACGCCGTTTGATGATTCTTCCTATATCACATATAGGTATTTCTGTATACGGAACGTGTTTCTCGGAAGTCTGATATCACAAGTCAACATTATTCCATGAACGGACCTTAAAAATAATGACGAGTGTCGAAACTACTTAAACGAGGCCATCTAACTGTTAATGAGAGGTAAAAGCTCATTCAGATAACTAATCACCCATTGGAACACTCGGATATTGATAAAACTTCACACATTAGACACATTACAAGGAGACAAACATAATATATATACATATATAAATCTTCTTTAATTTACTTTTATCTTCAAATGAATATGTAACTATCATATCAACTCTTAAAGATTTTTTTCCTACCAAAATCCTCTTTGAATATACAAAGATATATAATATAGGAGTACTAATTGTGAAGATAAAGGAAATGATCGATTGGAAGCAATAACAGATAATGTTTTAAGAACCAGATCTTTATTCAATTCTCATTAGCAAAGGTTAGTATGGTGTTAATTTTTTGTTCTTCGCTCGTCTGCAATTAAGAGACGGCTTAATAACAACAAGTTTCCCGTTTGGTTATATTCTAATTAGACATATTTATAAATGACTGTGCTTTAAGCTTTCCCAATTATATGTAACCTTTAAGGCAGCATATTATGTAAAAGAATCTTACCAGGTTATAAATGTGCGACGAACGCTTATTACGTTATCCATTAAGCTTCAGTATGTAATTACATTCAATACCATAACTAACGTAACAAAAAATTAATCAAACATATAGTTTTAGTCTTAATAGGAAGTATGTGTAGTCTCGAACACGGCTATTATTATGTTAGTCAGTTTCTACACGGTCACTTTTAGCTTCATAAAGTTTGAAGTCGCAGGTTAAATGAAGTAGCGTATCAAGTTAAAGAAGAATAGAATATAAACAAAGAAGATTTACCTTCTGTACAACCAGTGGAGTGCCGAAATCCTTGCCCCCCTGCAGCCTGAAGCCAAGAGGCTGCTGATCGGACTTGTTCAGTCGCACAGTTATCAACTGTGCCATCTGGAAATAATTAAAACATTATTCTATGCAATAAAAATACTTTATGATCGAGATATCGAAAATGTATCACAAGTATGTATTTACACTAAGTAGTTAAATGACACCTGAATTGGATGAAGCAAAAAGACAGTACATTTGACGGCGACTATAGGAAAAAATTATATTATGATAATATCTGGCAATATAGACAAGACATCCTAAATGTACACCACATATAGAATAAAAAGATGATATTTTCAATACTTTTATTTCAAGCATCTTATTTATTATAAATTTCACAACAAATAAAATGTCGTCGCTGTTCCTCGTCACGTTTTATTAAATTAAAATATAGGTGAATAGGAAGCGGTGGATGTTAAACAATAATCGTATTTAATAACAGCTGTAATATGCCTGCGAGCTCAATCACGTGGATCCAATAAACGGTGAGTATTTAACATATTAGAAACATCGAATAAAACATGGCAGTGGTCTTCGGGCGTGGCATTTGATCGACCTAATTGAAGATTTATTTTCTACTCAAAGCTTCACTGACCGCACTATTCGGACACCGCGATCTATTTTATCTCGACGATGATCTGTGTGCAAATCAACAGACATTAGTGAAAGGAGGCTAAAAGCAAAACTTTCATTTATTCTTACAGGGAATGAACAATAACCACAAATCGTCTTTATATCTCTACGATATATTTTCTTGTATACTATAATTTTAGTTAAATCGGTAACTATGACTGTTAAAGATTAATGTAAAGGTACTTTTAGTAGGTAGCATTTGGTTTATATACTAATATTATTCATAACAAACTACACCAAAACAAGCCTATCGCCTCTCAACATAACGTCCGACCGACATTTTTGTGCCATGAATCACTCATTAGCAGCAATTTTACCTTTGTTTCGATAAAAGTGAACATTAAAATTGTGTTATATAAAATATTTACCTAACAGACCGTATGCTTTCAAGAGTAAGAAAATATGCTGAAGAAATCACTCCGTCCAGATTTTGTGGCTTGCAATCACACATCTTGTTCTGTCGACCTTGTGCTACAATTCACCCAACCCCATCAATCAAATCACGTCAAACACAATAAAATATTTCAGCCATCAAATTAAGACTCTTATTCTATTCAATGAATGCCACGCCACTACTTCTAATTCGTTCATATTATATTTCACTCTAAAACTTTTGTAAGTGAAGGTTAAAAACGTGATTTATGACGTTCATACAATTAACAAGCGCTTCCTTCCATTCCACCAATTGACTTAAATATGCTATGACAACAAGAAGCAATGTCATCTCTTACGGACTGAGAATAAATTTTCATTTTCAGATCTACGTGCATGTCATTCTTATCTCTAGAATGCCGTCTCAGGTATGTCTTGTGACTGCATTTTAATAAATATTTCTTCCATTAATTCTCTCATTAAACAAAAATACTTATAATATCAAAATTATTAAGAAACAAAGATCTAGGCAGTTAATATAACAGACCGATAGTCAAGAATTGTAAAATAAACTTTAATTGCATAGCAAACGTAACCTGAGATTACACTGCATTAAACTATTCTAGAATTATTATTATTACTTATTTTTATTGTTGTTTAATATTCATAAACCAATAAAACTTATTAACTTTGTATCGTGTTTTAGAAATTAATTAATTTATTATCTATTAAGCTAGTGACGTCACTTGTTTTGACAATCGGAAGGTTCGGGTTGATTTTTTCAGCCTTGTAGGACAGGTGGCGATGAATGTGTACCTTTTGATTGCTTTCAAACATTAAACTTGAAACAAATTGTCATACTGGCCTCGGTGAATGCCAAACAAAATTGAGATATGTAGACTTAGCTGCTTCGTCCCTCATGTCTAATAAATAGTATTAAAATATCTCAACATACATGACGTCCTTATTTTTCTTGCGTATCTCGTAACGTTCTGAGTAATATTGATGTCAACATCGTCTTTATTGACCCGGGTTTTTGAGTTTTAACGGACTCTTGGTACTGAGTGGTGACGTCACTTGTATGACTAACCGAGACCATCGCGTAATGCCTCGTCACTTCGGTCTACGACATATATATATATATTTTAAACAGGTATTTTTTAATTTTCTGTTACTAATAAACATATATATTAATTAATACTATGCCTATATATCATATAAGTACAATTTAATAATCGTTTATAATACAAATACCACCCACACATACATATAATTTAAAACTGGTCTTAACTCTCGACAATAGGTAATTTTTTCATACGCCACAGATAATTTCCAATGAGTTCAATGACCGCTGCCAGTTAAAAAGTACGTGTCGTTTTTATTGCTGTTCCTAAATAAATAACATTTGAAAAGGAGGATGATTCGCGTTATTATTCACTCGTTGCCATATGTATTTCATAGATGTAAGAAAATTAAAAAAAAACATGCAAATATCATTACAAAAGCTCACAAAAATAATGTTAATTCTTTGTTTAAATTAAGACAATAAATTGATATTTTCTATTGTTATCACGAGAGGGCGTGTTAAGTGACAATTCGTATTGTTCAGTTGGCGCCAGCGTAGTTGTAGGACTCGTACCATAATTGAATTCATATTTTTAATGCAGAATAGGGATTTCATTATTTTATAGGCCATAAATTAATTCTTATCAAACTTCAAGTGAAGAATGAAACTGTATTGCATATGTCATTCAGCCGTGCGGTTCGATAACATTAAATTAAAACGTATTTATTTTGCATTCATCTTCCTAAAGTTCTCCGTTTGAGATGTATTGCAAGAAAAATATTTAATACCGTTTAAGTCCTATAATATACTATAAAACTTGACAGCCCTGTGCCCTGTGCCCCCAGCATTCTTTAGATGAATTGTTCGCAAAAAAAAAAACTCGTTGAAAACAAGAGATTTACAACACACTTTGACAAATTCGTTTTACATAAATTTGAATGTTTTATCGATGCGAACGCACTGTGGCATTGGCAGTACAGCTCAAAGTTAATGTCGGGAGACTGTTCGTATTAAAATAGAATATTTGGCATCCACAGACCAAGTAGGCAGTAACAGATTTAACCGAAGTAAATTATATTTTAACGAGTAGGTGTTAATCTAAATATTCACACCTGTGTATTGTGGGTACACGGAGCGGCCGGCGTGCGTGGGATGTTCCTTTACACGAAATAAACAGAACACCGTTATGCTTAGTTGACACGCGGCTAAAGCCTACATCTCACATATTTCCTGTATTCACTCGTATTTTTTTAAGAGCACGATGCGGTGATGTCATTGTCACTATTGTAATTACGAGACGTTTGTGAAACTGTTGATACAGCTGCGGCCTTCAGAGGTCGGGCTGCTCGAGTGCTGCAAAACTTTTGATTTTAACGAGCCATCACTGGCGAGGCTTTCACTAGCGGACAATTCGGGTCTTCGATTGCGTACGACAAACGCATATCGCATGCCCGAGTCCGACCGGTGTCGCAAGCGTTGGCGTCGCTTGCATTCGGCTAAATAAAATTAATACCGCCGGCGCCGATACAATATGTTTATATCTGCTCTAAATATCAGAAGGAAAATTTTCTTTCGTTTACGTTCATAACATCTGCTCGACCTTATCTATTAGCATCGCCTTCAACTAGACTATAATGTATACTTATTTATTTCCAATGTGTAATATGATATGAGGATGGCATAAACAGATGGATATTACAGACGCTTGAATATAAAATGTTGTTATAATTTTGCATTCAATTTATGTGCGGTCTACTGAAATCATATAATTTTCTGATAATATTAATAATGAGAAAATTACACTGAATATATGTAAATCTAATTTTATCATTCATTTAATTATATTCAGTTGTTATTTTAAATCTGTATAATACATGAAAGAT